>JBBMJY010000012.1:20411415-20423633 GCA_037833715.1 Toxotes lorentzi
ACACACACACACACACACACACACACACACACACACACACACACACACACACACACACACACACACACACGAACACAAAGGCAGAGGCAGAATGTGTAATTTCCCCCCTCTTCTCAGATCACCTTATGAGTGTTCAGACTTACCTCCAGACCTGTGCCAGCTGAAAGATGTGAATGATGCCCTGGAAAAACCACACGAAGGCTCTGCAGCAGCCCCGGGCTCCTCCCGCGGTGCCCGGCCCTGGCAGCACCCCGGCCCCGGCGGTACAGCCAGCGCCCCGCTCGCCGCCGCTGTCCTTGGTGCTGAAGTCGCTCTCCTCCGCGCCCGACGCCGCCACCACGGCGGCCGCAGCCGTGCCGCTCTCGACGGTTTCTGAGAAATCGTAGGCGAACCATCGGAAGCTCAGCACTTGCACGACCACGGACGGGACTATCACAAAGACCAGAGTCAGTGCAAAGCACCAGTAGTCCCTCCTTAGGTAGTAGTCCGCGGCCAGCCACAGGTCTGAGGCCCCGTCCGAGAAGAAGACCAAAAGGGCGCACAGCGTCCAGCAGCAGTCCGGGAGAGAGTAGTGCTGCTCGGCGGGACGGCGCTGGGCAGGCCGCGGGTCCGACCTGGAAGGACACTCGGGTGGGATTTCGTTTCGTAGAGAGACGGGTGCACCATCAGATTTCGCGGCCATGTTTGTTGTAGGGAAGAGAGTGAGTAAGAGATGGGAAAATGATGGAAGGGGGGAGGGGGGTCGCGTAGCCTGTCGGTCTGTAGCCGATGCATACGTGTGGGAGAGAGGGAGGGGAAAGGAGGCGGGGAGGAAGGCCGGGGTAGGTGAGAGAGATGGGGACTCACCGCCGCTCATCAACCAGAGGTGGTTATATGGAGGAATAAGATTTAAATAGATATGAGAGCTGCAGGTCTGGACTGATGCCTTCAGGGGGATTTTTGTCAGCATCAGTGGGGGGCGTTGATTGTTTGGTTACAGCTGGTACCTGAGGTTATTGTGGGTCATGTTCCTGCACAGGTAGCACACCCACCCCTTGTGCGGCAGGACCAGCAGGACCGTGATCTTCAGTTCATGCATCAGTGTCAACATGTAGGCATCATTTTACTGTGGTTTAGTCAAGTAGCTTCAAGTAGTCAAGTAGTTTAGTTCCCAGCCTCGGGGCCAGACTCCACAAAAGGGTCACTAGCAAAAGGTGAGGGGTCATGGGATTATTAATGGGAGGAGAAGGAAGAAAAAAGTTCTGATACACAGATTAGTATTAACCGTTCGTTCTTTGCTCTAATGGCTTTCTGACACTTCTTTTTTTGGGGGTCAAAGGCCAAAAAAGTTGGGAACCAATATTTCTATTTTTTAACCTTTATTTATTCAGGGAAGTTTCACCCAGCTCTCTTTTGCAGGAAAACCTGGACCAGGCACAGTTACCCACCTGGAAGTACCACCGCAGTCTGATTTGCTTCAGCTGCACTGAAGCAGCTGAGGTTTAAGGCTGGATTACCACCTTCCAAAGCACTTCTGTCAACATAATGCGATTAACCACAAATTTTGTTAAAAACTTGTACGAGTTAACTTCAAAATCAACTATGACGAGTCCTCCATCTTGTGGCCCCAGTCCTGCAGAGGGACCCTGAATCCACTGGACTCTTTTTCACTACTCTCTGACATTTTATAGACAAAACAATTAATCAATAAAATAACTGGCAATTACTGGATAATAAAAGTAATCATTGGAAGCAGATCTGAAAGGCACATAAAACTAGAACTTTTCGTGTCAGTGTCTGTAAATATTAAATTTGGAAAACACTCGATCGCTTCACATTTTAAACTGACAGACATGAAACCAGGTTATTTTTGCAGTTGCTATGTTTAACTGTTACTTAAAAAGAGGCATCACTCTGATGTGGAGCTGAGGGTGTTTCCTCTGCCCTCACTTGGCCAAGTCCACCATCAGATGACTTTCTATTTTGCTTTTTACTGCCTTCACCTCACTTCCTGTGTGTCTGCTACTGAGAACCTGTACACAGTTCCTGTTTCCCAGCTGCAGAGCAGCTGAGCAGACTCCTCCGCTGAAACTCAGGCTGTCATTTCTGCCAACAGAAAACAATCAATTACACTTTTTGACTGCTGAGGCCCTTTTTGACATATTGATCCTGTCACGCCTGTGTCGCCTACAACAGCAGTACATGAGCTTTACCAGAACATTACCAGCTTCAGCTTTTGTCTGATGTGCAGAAAACACAGGGGATATAAAAAACAAAAGTTATGTTCATACCCTGCAGCTACACTTATCTCTTTGACTTATATGACTTATATGTCAAAATTATTTCATATTAACAAAAATAACCCAATTAGCACATTTTAGACATTTAGCAACACTTTCAATAAGAAAAAAAACAAGACAGAGAATAATGAAAATGTACTAAAATTTAATCATTCATAAAAGCTGGAAAATCATCTGTGACAGGGTAACACAAGAAGCAATATTAGAGTTGGTTTAGTACAATATATTTTCAGCCTCAAGACACAAATCAGAACGCACCATTTTTCCCCATCAGTCTATAAAATACTAATTTCCATAGCTTTATTATGCAAAAATGGAAGTAGAATATATTATGGGAAATATGGAAGGCTTGCAGCTCTCAATATAAAACAAAGTCACTTAGGAAAGATGTTATCTCAATACACATCTTTGTAAGTAGGAGCGAGTAACTTATGGACAATGTTGTATCGCCGTCGATGCTGTTAGTGCAGAAATGTATGAGAAGGCCAACAATTCACGTGGTTTCCTTTTGCAAACATATTGTCACAATATGCCAAAGACTGATGTTACTTTTAATAAAACATTTTAGTTCCCATATATGGATTGAAACCCACGGTCTCTTCTTTTACACTGATATTTCCAAAAGAAAGAGAGAAAAAAAAGAGACAAAAACAGATTTGTCATCAGGCTGACATTACAAAAAAAAGAGAGGCAGATTTCTTCGCCATTAAAAAAGCAGAGAAGAGTATCTTCAGAGTATGTGCCGTCTCCTGCCATTTTGCGAGTGGTGAGGTTTCTCTGTCTGCCTTTTTCAAAATACTCTGGAGAGAACTTGGAATGCTGGCACGATCCACTGGGAAACAGTTAATCATTACAAGTTTCTGCAAGTAAGAAAAGAAAAAAAAAATGTCAGTGCATATCATCAAAAATGTGCCTGTTTGCAGAGCCCCAGATTACAGCAGAGGTCTCAAGGTTGTTCTCTGCTACGTCTGCCTCTCGTACGCCTGAATGAAAAACAGTGCATTTTTATTCATCAATGAATTTTAACTACGAGCACTCTTAAGCTGAGCACACTTTATTCTTACCCCTTGTTCCTGTCGTACTGCTCTGCATGTTTAGTAAAGTAAGGCAGCTGTCACTATATCATTTGAGAATGGCAAATTTCTCCTTGCAGATGAGACAGGAAGTAGTTGCATTGAATCTCTGAATGACAAAGTAATCAATCTCCCACCGCTCTTGAAACACTCTGTGCTTGTGGTTTTCATTGAAAACAAAGCTACATGCAATCTATACAAACTGTACACTTAAAAAGCAGGTTCACATTTATTCTGGGGGGATTTTTATACTTTTATTTTAAAAAAATTAAAATAACAGGTCTGGGGATAGAGGGTGTTGTATGCTGTACAGATTATAAAGAGCACAGAGCCAGATTTGTGATACTGGGCTATGTAAATAAAAATAAAGTTGATTATATCTGCTTTCATTTATGTCAGAGTTACAGTGTCATAGTCATAGGGTTGCAATGCAGTGCAGTTTAAAGGAAAAGTCAGCACAGCATGATGCTCAATGTGATGGATTACACACTCAGCTAAGCTTCAAGTCTCCCGAGGCTGATTGATTTTCATACCAAAGTGAGAAGATTGTAAACCAATGTGTGAAAACACACTGAAAAAACACTGTGGTATGATTCATAAAACACTGGCTGCTAATGTTAAAAGTCTAGTGCATCAGTACTGTACATTATTTGAAATAAATGGGCCAGAACATGCAGTGACACTGGTGGATCAAAGTACAACCACAGTTACAATGTTCTGACAGCAGGTGGAGCCACAACATTCAAGAAAGAACCTCACAAATTTACACTTGGACAGAAATTTAAAGGTGAAGCCGTAAAACAGATTTTCAAAGACGCACTTTCACTGAGTTGGATGAAACTGGACGCTTGTCCCAGGTTTCCCTGAAAAATAATCTCTGATCTTTATTAGTGCAATCTTAAAATAAGGACGGTGCAACTGATTGACACCACAACACTAAAAAAAAAGGCTTTAATTTATTCAATTCCCCAACAAAACAAAAGCCTTTAAACCTACAGAGACGCTTTATTGGTCATCACAGTTTCAAAGACATCAGTGATGCTTTCAATTACCTGTTACTGCTACACAGTACGGGCTAGGTTTCTGTCAAGATGAATGAAATCACCATAATAATTACGGCAAAGGACCTACACTTGTTGAATGACAATCCAGAGCTCAGTGTGCAGCAGGAGCCCGGCACACGTCTGGAATACATTCTGTTCTGACTCCCACTCACCTGGCCTGGAGCAACTCTGGGAGGGCGTTTTAGAGCAGAGTGCAACCTGACTTCTTTTTTGTCTTCTTCTTTTCCATCGGCGTTTTTCTGTTGATCTGTCGCACCAGATCATAGAAAATCTACAACAGAAAGAGAAAGTTCAGTGGCCTCAGCATTTGGCTTCGGCCGTCACAGGACTAATATCGTCCAGTCAAAAACCTCTGATGGCATTTTAGCCACTTCCTCATAAATGGAAGCAGAGTACATTAAGGGAAATATAGAAAGAGTCAGTCAAAAGTCACTTAGGAAAGCTGTTATCGATACAAATCCATTTTTGTTTACATGCTTTAAGTTGTTTGAGACATCCAACATTTTACACGGGTTATTTTTCATATTATCCAACTCTTCGGTCTCTATTCAAACAACAGCTACATCAATCAGGCCTCTAAGGATGATACATAATCAATTAAAATTTTAGACAGCACACCACTTTCTTAAGGAATTAAATATATTGATTGCTTCATGAACGCAGACTGAATCTGTGTGGAAGTGTAAGGATTTTGAAAATCCTCATTTAAACAGACTGCTTTTTGATTTCAGGGGGTCAACATGTGGAACTCTTTAACCAAAGAACTTAAAAGTGGATCAAGATCGGGATCATTTTACACTCAAGCTGAGCCCTAAATGATCTGGTGCTTGTCACTGAGTTCTGTAGTCATTTTATTGTGCCACTGTTTGTAAACTGTGTTGTTCTGTATCGATTTTAATAGAGTTTTGTGTCTTTTTAAGACCTGAGCCATTATCAAAGCTGTCACTGGCACACTAATTCATGTGTTGTGTTTCTGGAACTGGACTTGATCCAATATCTGCAGAGAGCCAATCGGGAGCACAGATCAGTGTTCAGTCTGTCTCACTCACAGATGCTACCGCCAAATTCACCAACGTGAAAGCCAGAGACCCGGACCTGGAGCCACGGCAGTGCCTTAAACTGTGCCGTGTCATGGTTTACAAGCCGACTGTGACACACAACAGCTAATGCAGCCTGCCATGATCCACATTCAATTTTTATAAGTTAACTTTTTTTGTACAAATTGATTCAATTTTCACGATGCAGACATTTTTTAAAAATCCTACAAATGCACAAGTTCAAATTAATCTAATTCATGTGACGTATTGCCAAGCTGTATCCTATGCAAATAAACATTAAACAAAACAAATACATTGCACCTGCTTTACGTAGTACTGCAACTTACCTCATTAACATTGATCTTTGATTTAGCTGAAGTCTCTAAAAAGGCACAGTTGCTCCACTGACGGGCCAGGTTCTGACCCTGCTCCTTGCCGACCACGCGCTCGTCCTCCAGATCACACTTGTTTCCCACCAGGATCATGGGAACCTGATTAATAGAAATGTGAAAGGTTCGGGCTTGACTTTATACAACAGTTACACAGAGAGACGTAAATCAATGGTGTCTACAATATGATGTTTTCATCACCCAGTGCTGGTTGTGTTTTAGCAAAGTGAGATGTTAACCAGGACAAGCAGACCAATCAAGCAGTTTGCCATGAATAAATAAAGCCCACACTCCGCATGCTGTGTACTTGCCCTAAAATCAAGAGATGAAGAGACCAAGACTGAAAGTGGCAGATAGCATCTAACAACAGCTCTGACATTTCCACCGTGTCACAGAGTTCCTGCCCCTCCCTCCCCACCCCGTCTCCCACAGAGCTGACTAATGAGGGAGTGACAAGTGTGAGAGGTGACACTGGCACATTATACAGAGAAAAACCAAAGGTTTTCACTGAAGGGAAGCTCTCCACACCCTGAGCCTGTGTCTCATATAGCACTGCAGGGCTGAGTGACACAGAAAGATGAAGCTATTTTAATACTGATCTATTCAGCATAATCTACTAAAGTACTATTTCTGTGCAATGACAACCACGTATCTCCAGATCAGTTGATTTTGAATTAGACAGGCGAGAGATAAGACTTCATCCCGAGGGGAAATTCACATTACAGCAGCACAGAGGCAGGCTTAGATATAAGAAATATGACAATATAAAAGTACAACTGCAATGTAGTAGTACTACAGTACTGTTATATTGTAATATAATAGTGAACTGAGGAGAAGGTGCAGCTTTATTGTTGTACATTTATTATGTGCGACATTAACGTGAAGGATTAAATGTTCCTTTATGAGTTGTGGAAATTTTCCCACTTTTCAAAAAAAATTTAGCATAGCGTTTTAAAAGAGTTTAACACACTCACATCCTCTGTGTCCTTTACTCTCAAGATCTGTTCCCGGAGGTCCTGTAGGTCGTTAAATGTTGACTGCGCTGTGATGGAGTACACCAACGCAAAGCCTTGGCCATTCTTCATGTACAGGTCCCTCATAGCCGTGAACTGTTCCTGCAGAACGATAACAGACAGGCCAGACCATCAGCAGCCTGTTTGCATTTATCTAATAAGACCCCTTCGTGTGAAACCTGCGTCTGATTTGACTTACTGTTCCAGCTGTGTCCAGGATTTCAAGCATACACTGCTGCCCATCAACCTCGACTTGCTGTTGGAGGGAAAAGGGGGGGGGGGGGTCATTTTTAAAGACAAGTGGAAGGATTTTAATGGACGGTCACTGAAAATGTTCACAAAGTCATGTTTAAAGTGGGTTTCTGAGCTTACCTTTCTGTAGGAGTCTTCTATTGTGGGGTCATACTTCTCGACAAAAATGCCCTGCACAAACTGGACTGTCTGCAATGGACAAATGAAACAAAGGAAAACATGAGGACAGTTCATCATCAGTGACCAAAACCTGGCAGGTTTATAAATTATTGTAGCACGTAGCTTATTGCACTGAGCCATTTCAGCCAAATCTTCTCCTCAAAATAAACACCTCGAGTCATCATCAATATTCATTTTTGGCCTGAGGCCAGTTTAACTTATTCTTTCATAAGGATCATTTGTGTTCTTGAAGCTGCTGAGCTCAGACTTATTCTTTTTTTTTTTTATTATCTGTTGAAATATTAACTCCCAACCAAACATTTTACAAGATAAAACCACATTTCTATGGAGATCCGTAGGTGTCATGGAAGAGAAGAAAATAATAACAAAGAAAATGCGGGCACAATTTAATAACTTCTGCCCGGGAGTTTGAAGACAGCTGCAAAGAAGACATTTATGAAGAGCTCCACGACCTTGAGGGTGAGTGTTTATGACCTTTGTTATCCTGTAACAAGTTGAATTTAAGACTTTTTAAGCCCTTTTTAATTCAAAAGAGAATGAGATTTAAAACCTATTTAACCGTCACAGTAAAGAAATGTAGTCGTATATCACAATACTTCCAAATGATATCATTAAAAATCATTAAAAACAACCTGAACCTGCAAACATTTAGGGGATCTCAGAGACAACACAATGATTAACACTCAATACGGTTTTTGTAGCACTAAGAATATACCTAAAGTTTTATAGAATATATTTCTGTTTTAAAATATAACTGGCCTCTTCATTTAAAGCACACATGTACTGTACACTGCTAATCACATAAATAATATGCACAGTAAATAATAAAAACCGTAAAACTGCAATCAATAAATGACTTAGCTGCTGCAGATGGCAGCAGCCATCACTTACCAGTGCTGATTTTCCCACACCTCCTGATCCCAGCACGACTAGCTTGTACTCACGCATGGTGGGCGACTTCACTGGACAGCACAAGAGTCTGTGAAAGTACAGAGGAGGGAAGATGAAGTGAGACAGAGAGTGGCTGTGTCATATTGAGCTACAGGGGAAAAAAATAGAGCCAGCTGAATCGCAAAAAAACCCAAATTACCCTGAACCAAGAAAAATATCTGCAAGAATTATTTTAATAGCCTCACTGAAATGACCCCATCCCTCATCCATAATTCACTGTGACATTATTTCATTTGAATCAAGATGTTACGAGAAATACTTGGTGTAAAACCTCAGTAATGTTGCTTTTAGACTGTAACAAACACGATCACTAACTCACTGGAAGGCCCTTCTGTTTGTAACCCAAGACCTTTTTTTTGCTGCAGGACACCAAAATCAGAAACTCCAACTGGAAGTGGTGAACCAGTAAACTAAGCTGGTGGCAGTGTGAACGCCCTGTAGTACAGTATCTACAACAATGAAAAATCGTTGCTGACATCAGGAGATTAAAACGTCATTTCTCCGCCAAAAAATGCGCTCTTGTCCCCCACCCACTACCATGGGACTTCAGCTGTCATGATGATAGGGGCGTTGACTCTTTAAAAAAATTTAAAATAGAAAAATTAACAAGTGCTGAAGAAAACTATAGCCTGGCTCCTTAACTCCAAGAATTCGCAGTAACTAAGTGCAATTAAGATAATTAAGTGCATCCATAATAAAAGCTAGACACAGGGTGGAGCTGCGGACCCATAAAGGTGCAAGAGATCCTGAAAATGGCAGTGCACTTGGTGGGTAAGAGTTCCAGTGCCACAAATAACTTAATCTCATTACAAAATGGAGAAGAAAGGGCACAGAGAATGACCTATCATCAACTCCATCAGCCTGACACAGTTTAGACAGCGTACCTGGCCTAGAAAATGTTCGCAGTAAAAAGATCTGTCACAGGCATGAAAATGTTCCTTCTCGAATACGTGTGTGATCATCTAAAGATCCAGGGATTACCCAGTGAATATGAAGTGACAAATATCTTTGACAACTTCTAATTCTGATCATCATCATTGTTATTATTATTATTATGAATACAAATTGAAGCCCTTGACAAATACTCTTCTTCTACTTTCTACAAACAATTTTATTTCATTTTTGTGTTTTGTTGACTTGTGAATGTAGGCAACAACAAATGCTAGGAAATTCACCCTCACAAATTCATAATAAACAAAACCTGACATTTCAGTTTATTTTCAGGGAAAACATGAGTAAATCCTCCTAATTTGCTGCGTAGTCATGTAACAGCACTGTTCACAAATATGTACAATAGCACACAGAGCGAAAAGTTTTGAAGTAGTGCTTTTGAGGAGCTTTGTTTCAAATGCTATTCTGAAATGCAAATGTCTTCATTTGATGTACAAATGTCAAAGAGGGGGTGATGCACAGTAAAATCTCATTTAAGAACCTCTTAGAATCTACTAATCACACTACATCTGTGGGACCTTTGTCAAATGTTGCTATAAACAATACAAAAACCACTCTGTCACACTCAAACGGCATTTGCAATTCTAACTATGACGTATGAAGCACCACCAGAAACCCACAGTGTGAGACAGGCACATGAGGCACTCTACAAAGAGCCATTGTAATGACTCTCCTCTACTCAAGTACACCATACAAACAGAAAATAGAGATCAGAGGGTGCATGCATGATCACTGCACTGAAATCATTACCACTGCGTGTGTGTGTTGGGGGAAGGGGGTGTACCTGAGGCCTATTTTAGCCTCAAAATGTACATAAAGGCAAATCATACCATGTTTAAAATGTACATTTATATGGGTGTCACAAAACTTGCAATATCTGATAAGAAACCTAAGCCTTCAGCTGATTAGATATGAGCCTGGACTCAAACATTTTTAGGTATCAAGCACTTAACCTGAAACCTTCACCAATCCTACTCATTAATTTTTGCTGGCTTTGCTAATGAGAGTGCCTCCTTGCAAGGAGACTGCAATGCTAACAGATAATAAACACTACATGGCATACTTATGATGAAGAAGCAAAATATAATCAAATACCTACTCCTCTTTACAAATGCACACAGACTTTTACAAAAGCGTACTTTGCATAAAATCTGTACAGTGAAACAAGTTAAGCTTAACCTACTGTGTACACGGCTGCTGCAGATGGCAACTCCCTCTACATCTGGGGAGGGAGGGGGGCCAGCAGATCCTCAGGTACACTGATGTCAGCGGGCAGGTGCTGAGGGTCGGTTGGGAGCCAGGAAGCTGGGCTACACCAGACTGTAACAGACCGGAAACTGGACCTAAATAAACCAATAAAACATTCATGTCAGCTCTATGCATGAATGTGGTTCAATTTACTACAAGGCTCTGTTTAGAAATACAGAAACATGGCAGGCAATTCGTAACACGGGCACTGAGAAGAATTTTTAACATCATCTGCTTACGTTTTACATGTGCTGTATTCACAATTGCAGGGTGAGTTAATGACTATTTTTTGTTGCCAGTGTAAGTGCTGTGTGGGTCTATTTTATGGAGTCAGGAGGTGAGCTGTCACATGTTACATAACAAACACAACTGTTAACTTATTCCATGAAAGACCTGTTGCTGATCTACACAGAAACAGTAGGGGGAAAAAATGCATGTTGGTCTGAATTATTAATCACACGGTTAATGGTTTATGGCATGTTATAGCACACAGGGCCACTCAAACTTCTCTTCAGTCCAAGTCAACAAACTCTCGGATCGAAAGGAAAGAAGCAAACGGATTTCAACAGGGGGGCACAAACACGCTCCCGGTTTACGTCCTTTAATAAAACTTTTAAAAAGCCTGTCTTGTACTAGTACGGTTTCAAATGTTAAAGGAGCAATGCAGCGTTTTCGTCTAATACATGAAATCGAAATGAACTTATTTTCGAGACAACTTAAAGCGTAGTTGGTTTCGAAAGGAAGGGTGTGGCTATTAGTTTCCTAATGCCGTAGACTGACTTTTACCCCGTTTAAAATAACCAAGCAAAGTCGGCAGTATTAACGGGTCGACATAAAAATTAACGTGAATTTATTTTAAGTTTGGGAGATGGTGGCAAAGAAGTAGCTTGACGAAGACCGATCTCCAACTCTAACGTTAGCATTCAGCTAGCACCAACGGTTGGTCAACGCTAGCTAACGTTGTTGGGTGTTAGCCTGGAAAAGAAACGGCGAGCTGTGTACACACAGGCGGCTAAGTTAACTAACGCTGGCTCGACAGAGGGGGAAAAAATCTGAACTCACAGTTTAACTGTACTTCTCATCTGACAAACATTAAACTCCATTTTAAGTTGCCGTAACTGCTTAGTGAACACCGGGAGCTAATAAGTCGGCTAGTTAGTTAGCATCAGGCTGAACTCTCAAATCCCCCAAATCGCTCAAAATTTGTATTTCTTCAAACTTTGGGGTTGGGGTTAGGGTTAAACATATGAATAACTTGATACACATGTGAAAGAAAAATAGACAAAACAGGAGATTAAATTAGTTGAACCACAAACCCGAGTTTTCGTTAGTTAGTCATTAGCTGACGTTAGCTACTCATCTAGCCTGGAAGCTAAGCTATTTCACCCACAATAATTATCCAACAAACTGGGACCAGAGGTCGTTTTAGTGTCTCGTCGGAGGCACACGAATGTTCTGGGTAATCGTGAAACCAAGGAAGTCGCAGGCCGGCTAATTAGCTATCGCATTTGGTAATTTCACAGAGGGGTAAGGATTGAGAAGACACTCACCGTGCTCCGCTGTGTGTGCGCTAAATCACACTGTGAATGTACGGAAGGGTCGAGACAGCAGCCGGTGATTGGATCAGGATCAGCCTATCACAGCCAAACAGGTGAGGGTATAAATGAAAATGATTCTCTTACTCCCCATCTCAGACTATTTTTACTTTAGATAGATAGATAGATAGATAGATAGATAGATAGATAGATAGATAGATAGATAGATAGATAGATAGATAGATA
>JBBMJY010000012.1:20423733-20444511 GCA_037833715.1 Toxotes lorentzi
AGATAGATAGATAGATAGATAGATAGATAGATAGATAGATAGATAGATAGATAGATAGATAGATAGATAGATATTGAATAAATTTATTAGTCAGGAAAACAACAAAGGAGTGGAGTGCAGGCTCAAGTTTATGGAGTGCAACAAGAACTGTGCAAAGTGACAGTGTATAATATATATACCGTATAAATATGATTTAGACAGTATGTATGTGTTCAGTGTTATGGTGAACAGCAGGACTGATGTCCTGAAACGAGCTCTGCTGTTTCTGCAGTGTGTCTTGTCCCTGGCGGAGAGCAGTTTGTTCAGTGACCTCCTGCTCCTCGCTGACTCAAACGTCTCCAGGTTCTGATGATGATGGTCCCGGCCTTGTGGATGAGTTTATTGATCCTGCTGACATCTTTGGCACAGATGCTGTTCCTCCGGCAGACCACAGCACTGTAGATGGCACCACAGACTGGTAGAAGATCTCCAGCATCTCGCTGCATACTGGAGGAGAAACCTGCTTCATCATATACAAAGTGTTTTGTCTTTTCTGTTTAAAGATATGAAATTGTTCACTCTGACATTTAAAATTGCACTGAGGTGGGATTTCTTTTCAGCCTGTACCTCAACGAAACAGCTAGGTTGTTTTTCTGATATCTATACAGTCAATTATCCATCACTCTACACCATCAGGGAGGTGTCTGATCAGTTCCAAAGTCATTCGGCAGCAGGACAACAACACCAAACATTCATCCAGAGTCATAGAGAACTATCTTCAGCGAAGATAGAAGAAGAACAAGGAGTCCTGCAGTAGATGGCCTGGCTGAGACTAAATCTACAGGAAAAACTGTGGCAAGTTCTCCAAGATGCTGGAACAACCTCCCAGCAAAGTTTGGAGAACTGGTGCTGTTTTAAAGGGAAATGATGGTCACTCCAAATGCTGACTTGATCTAAATAAAAATATTTTGTTTGACTATCTTTTGAAAGAATCTTCACTTTACTTTCAGTGCCTAAAACATTTGCACAAAAGTGTACGTTGTTCAGCGCATCAGTCTGAGCTGCCTCTGTTCCTGTTTCTTTGCATTTTGGGATGAAAATTATATGATGCTCTTCCCTCGCTGCTGGATGGATTAGGCTATATAAAGGACTTGTTTGGTGCCTCGATAACTCAGCTGCACTCAGCCAGACTCCAGCTCTGCACCTGTGGTCGCTGTGGTGTGTTGTATGAGGTGGAGGCAGCAAACCTGAGTCACTAAACATGTGTCCTGCCAGTTTTTTGTTGATCTGAGGGAGTGGTGACTTACCTGCCTTTCTCTTTCAGTTTACACACCTGAGAGGTTCATGTGTACACAACACAGGCTCAGTGAAGAAAAGTTAAAAGTGATTTCAGGGCCCTCCTGTTTGGAAATGCAGAACAGACACCACAGAAAAGTCAGTCTCCTTCTCAACACTGAGCTTTCAGACTCAGACAGTATTGATGTAACTAAACACCAATGTGTTCACTGTGGTTCATGACTGATTTTTATTTTAGCCACACCAGCTTTGATAATCCTTTAACTTTATTCTTATTTTCCAAACGTCAGCACCAGGCTGTTTCACTATGAGCTGAGCGGAGTTTGCTCTTCACACGATTAGTCAACGTACCTTTTCCTTCCACTTTATATTTCCATTGTGTGTCTGCCTATTCTCTGCGACAGCTGACATGACAAACATCCACATGAAAGAGCAAGACGCTCAGCTGGTCACGGCCCAGTGACTGAGCGGATTAGGTGAGTTACTCTTACTGCATATCTTCCTCATCACACCGGCTAAATATGGACGTTGAGTTCATAACAGACCAGAGGCTGCTCATCATCAGATGACTTATGACTGCAAATATCATTTGATGGACTGTAGACTGAGGACGGTTGTCATGATCTGCCTCCTAGTTCCCCTTGGCCCCCCCGTCTCCGGCCTTTGCTCACATCCCTCCCTCTCCATGTTCTCTCCTCCAAACTTGCCGTTCTTCATCTTCTTCTTTTCCTGTTTACTGTTCCACTGCTCACCTGTTCCCACATCTGCAATCACCTGAGCTTCTTTGCTAATCCCAGTTTCTGTATATACACCAGCCTTTGTCACCAGTTTTTTTTTTTTTTCACTATTAAGAGCACCATCAGTGCATCATCCTGTCTTGGTCCTCCCTACGGCAGTTGTGACAACAGTGTTGCCATGTTACTCAAACAATATGTTGCTGCCTTTGTTCAAACAAACAAATGATAAGGAAGTTTTAAATGACGGGCCTAGGGGAGCATTCTCTTTCCTCTTGATTTAAACCGCGACAGATAAAGTTGCCTTGTCTTACAGCTGTAATCACTTTATGTGTTGACCAGTTACACCACATCAGTCACATGTGAAGATATTTCAGTTTTAATTTTGGATGTGATTTGTTTGTTTTTATTCGTAATGTGTGAGCATGAAAATCCATCCAATGCATTTAATCGCTACTCCTCATTGTATGTAACGTAATGAGGTAGTATCAGTTTCATCTGATCTAAGACTTCATAATGCTGTTTGAACAGAGTCCAATATCTGATCCCTGCAGTTTCTCCCTTTCACTCTCATGTGACTTCTGCCAATCTACACCACTTTGTAAAATGAAAAATGAAACAAGGACAGTTCTGGCAGAGGAGGAGGAGGAGGAGGAGGAGGACCTCCCTTTGTCCTCCTTTTATGTGAGAGGTGTTAGAAGTTTTTTTTTTTCCTGGGGGAGGGTGTGTCATTTCATGGTATCTATTTATTGTGGAAGTTGATTACTTTGCACTTAGGACATGACAAAATTGAATGCATATATCAATAAAAAGCTCAGTAAAATACAAAACTGTATTTTTAATGTCTATTATCTCCGTTTAAGGGATAATGATGCATGACAGAAACAGCTCATAAATAAAACAATTTCTTCTGTCTGCCGTCTCTAATCTATAATTCTATTTGTAACCAAGTGATCAGAGAATTGTATGGTCAATTGTCATCATGATTGATTATGATGAGGAACCACACACACACAAAGCTATTTGTTGTGTCCATCTCCCATTTTGCACATTTCTTAGAGAAGTCATTTTTAAATAATAATTTACAGCAATGTTGAATAAAGTAGGCTGTGAAATCTGTTTGCAAAAATGATCCATTACACTGATGCTGTATCGTTACCAACAACAAAACTAGACTTGCGTAAGGCATAGATTTCAAATGATGCAGCTCCCTGTGCTCTGGGTATAAAGAAGAGTAAATTGAGTGTAAAAACTCTGGATGGTTTTCCCTTTTAAATCATGCTCATGAGGACATCTAGTGGTTTCCTTCAACCATGTTCAAGTCAAGGGACGATACTTCTCCATAGAACAAAAGGGCTTTATTCCACAATATAAACTTGTAACATCTTCAGCTACCCCCGAATCCTTCCCACTGTATCATTTTCCAGGTTACCTGCTGTGGATGTAAATGTCAGCAGAGACTTCTTCCTTCGGCCTGCTGCATTTTGACCCCACAGCAGTGAACCGTCCACCTGTGTAGCTTTCTGTACATCAATCAAACCGTCGCTAAAGCACCGACACAACTCAGCGGAGATCAAGCCATTTAAGTGAACTCAGACAAAAAAAATTATTGCTCAGATAAATAAACCTATTCTACAAAAAAAAAAAAAAATGGGAATAATTATATTAAGATGCATGTACTAAACACTGGATCTCAACAAAAAAAATGTTATAGTAATTTTTTTGGGGGACAGGGGATGAAAACCTTGACTTCTGTCCCCTTAGCTCTGGTTTAACATGCAAGGAAGTTCCAGAGAAGATAATATTAACCCTTGATTAACCCTCTTTACTGATGTTGTAAGACTCCTTTGTGCCAATGTAATGGAATCCCATGCAGCACACTTCACATCCTGTGTTTTTTTTGTTTTTTTTCCATTTAGACAACCACAAACAATTCATAAGAAGAAAGAAATATATAATATATATATATATGTAAAAATACAAAAAATAACTAAACATTATAGTTCTGGACAACAAGTCAAAGAGGAGATAGCACCGTTGTTACAAAAGGGTTTGACAGACAGGACAGGACGGGACAGGAGAGGGGGTACAGGATCAGTGACACATCCAGAATGGTGGCTCCAATAACGGGCTGAAGACAGGCAGGCTTCTTCAGCCATCCTTCAGAAAAATCTCTGCATTCTCTTCATTTTCTCATGTGTCCGTCGTTCAGTGTACACCTGACACAAATGTAGTCCTCCTTCTCCGCCATCTCAGCCGTAACACCAACGCACACTTGGTGAAACCACTGGTTACAGCTACCGTCACACTGGACCCAGTTCACCTGCAGACAAACGCACATAAGATGGACAGACTGTGATTTAACATTGAATCTGCAGTGACAGATTTTTCCTGCTGTATCCAAGACCTCTGAAAATGAAATTTAAGGCTTTCTTGCATCACCTCATCTATTGAACTGAGGTACTCCTTCACCTGCTATCACTTATGTTTGTGGCCTACATTTAATAAATATCGCAAGAGTCCTTTGCGTACTTTACTGTGGCCTTGCAGACATGTTTCTCACCTCATCTCCCTCTGGCAGCTGACACCTCTCTGCTGGACACACAGCCATTTCTTCATCAGAGTCATCGGACTGGGAGAAATCAGAACGCGGGGAGGACGAGGTCGAGGCCGGTCTGCGCTGCCGGTTCTTCTTATTTATCTTCTGTCTTTTGTGAGAGTATTTTTTGTCCTTCACCCTGCACTCTGCATCTAAACCTTCCCTCTCCAGATGCCGCTTCACTTTCTTTTCTGAGCCAGTCATAGTTTCCCTCATGGTGTTGACATCGTCCTGAGAATAAAAACAACATGAAGTAAAACTGATACTGAGGCAGTTATGATGTGAGTTTTCACTGATTCTTTTTGTTTGTACCTGGTTCAGTGGCAGATTATTTCCCTGAGAGTTAAACTGCATGCTTTTGTCACAGTCCGTGGACTTGTCCTGTGATGGCAACGCACATCTGTTTGTGTGCTGGCTGGTGGCTCGATCCAGTAAAATGCGGTAGAGGCTCTGGACCTCTTGCAGAGACACCTCCAGCAGGAGCCCCTCTACCATCAGATCCTCCAGCTCTCGACTCAAGCCTGCCCGACAGAAAAATACCCAGGACATTAAAAGTGACATCTAATCTAAAATGAACGATTAACCACGACTTGTGCTTTCAGACAATGCACAGAAAGAGGCTCCTTCGTTTAGTCTCTACTACTGTTGACACCAACCCTGCAGCGGTATGCATCTCTGCTCCGTGTAGAAGACGGTCTGAGCATGGCTTGTCCTGTTCCACTCTGGAGTCAAGCACGGAGCCTGTATCAAACACATTAAAACCCAAAATTTAGCAGTTGCAAATAACACATTGAACTTCATTGAATTTCATTGAACTGCAATAAAAAGTGACACAAGTTGATGATGAGTGACCTGAGTGTTGTCGTGAGCGTCATGGCTGCCTGATACCCAGCGGGTTAGGGTGGGAGGAGTTCCTGGTCTCTCTTCCACCTCTGGTAGGTTACACGTCTGTGAAATCTGCTGTGCTCGGTGCTGCCAGTTAAGTGTCCTGTCAACCAGATGGTGCAGAGCATCGCCCTCCGGCAGACGCACCCCTAGGTGCCGCAGAGATGATAGCAGGGAGAGGACTTTGTTCAAAGGGGGTTTTTCTGATCGCTGGCACTGCGGACAGAGCCACGGCTGTGTTTCGCAGGAGTCTGATGTGTCTCTGACACACACGCTGTGGAAGGCATCCCTGCAGAGTTCACACTGCAGCATCGCACCCATGGGCGCCTTCTGACAGACACACACCTTTAGGTCCATGCAGTCCGCTGTGGGAAGGAGCTTTGACTCATTTGCTGCCCTGAGATTAGAGAAAGCCTCCATCTCCCTCACCTGCAGCTCCTCCAGAGTTTCCATCTGGTGAATAAAATAAAGACAGAACAAGTCAGTGAACATCTGGCCATTATTCCTTCTAACACAGTCCCTTTATCTTTGAAGACGACTCTTAGAATTACCACACTTACTGCAGAGGTAGAATCCTTGGTCTCTGAAAGTGCTTTTTCCACATCAGTGAGAGTGCTGAGCCTTGGGATTTTCTTTTTGTTGCTTTTAGGCGATTCTTTCCCTTTCTTGAGCTTCCTCTTCGGAGAACGTACATTTCCAACTTTACACCTTGGACACAGAACCTGTGATACACAAAATAACCGTGAGGCTTGTTTTGCACTTAACGGCCCAGAGAAGTAAAGGTCAATGTCCAACAGCTCCTGAAACTGCATGTAACTGACTTGTTTTGTTTTCTGTGTTTTTAACTGAGACACAAAATGTAGCTGCCGAAGATCAGGTTAAACATTTCCTGTGGACTTTGAAAGCCAGAAGGAGCAGGGACATAACTAGGACACGAAGGTGGTGGATATGATGGACAGAAGAGGTGAGTAAGCTGAACAGTGTGATGACTTTATGGTCTTCATATTCTTTTTAAAACTGTAAGCGCTTACCTCCAGTAAGGTAAGAGTTGAGTCTTTCTGAAGGAAAGTTGTAGCTGCAGATTCTTTCCATTTCTGCACTTCTACCATTAAAGACTCCAGCCTGTCTAAAGGTTCCAGGTGGACTTGAATGGCTTGTCCTCGTAGCACCATGTCAGAGAGGCTGTCCACCATCAGCACACAACCAGTGGCCTAAAATGAGCAGATTACTTTAGTAATACAGTCACACTAATTTCGACCCACTCTGTGAATTATGTCCACTGATACCCTTCCTCCCATAGTCATGAAGTATAACGAGTGCCCGAACCTGAAGCTCCTCAGCTTCTTGAAGCCACTCTCGGGCCTTTCTGATGGTGTCTTTCAGGAGCAGAGAGTTTGGGAGGTAAGCGGGGATGCCAGATGCCTTCTCAGCAGCAGCACTAAGCGTCTCTATGGAGTGTGGTGGTCTGGTGGGCAGTAAAACACGCATTATATACTGTAGGTAATAGGCGTGGACACAATACCTGCACATCATCCACGTTAAGGACTATCTATAACAAAAGCTGTCATGGCATTTTCCTCGGACATCTTCACTGGAAGCTTTCTAACCAACACTTTCAAAATGCTGAGCGTATCCTGTACACAGTTTTTATAGGATAAACTAAAGCCTACTGTTACTTTAAAAGACAAGACTTTTGACATGGAATATAGAACATATATGTTGTCAGAAGTGTCAAACATCTTGGGCAAAGCACCAGAAATACAATTTAAAAATGCTATTTTTTAACATTGTGAAAACCCCAAATTCAAAGCTGCAGTAAACTAACCATGGTGAAGGAACACAACACTTTTGGAAAATGTAGAAATCTAGGCCCTGACTTGAAATTAGTTTTTTTTTATGATAATGGAGAGAAGAGATGCACATTCCTGACAGCCATGCCATTAAAAGCCTTTGAAAAGCACTTGTGACAGTTAATACTGAACAGCACTGAGTACCAATGGAATGAGGGCAGAACTAAACATGATGCTCACTTTTTGTTGATCTTGTTGAATATTCTAGCAGCAGCATTTTGCACTAGCTGTAATTAAAATGAAGCAAAATCAGGAGCACTGACGTAATATTACAGTATTCAGTTACAATCAGTCAGTGCAAATACCTGAACACAAAGTTAAAGCTTTGACTGGTAAAGTAAAAATTACAGAAAAGATTTTTCTTCGGATTAAAGCTACTATTAACAAAGCATGACAACCTATCACATCGTCTTCTTGTTGATGTTTTGGATGTTAAGCCTGTGGTTTAAATGCTAACATCATCACTGATCATGGACTCTCACCTGGCTTTAAGGAGACTGCTCGCCTTGTCCTCCCAGTGCTCGGACACAGTGAGCAGCTCCTGAAGGCGAGCCATGGCTTTTTCCACGGATGGATGAGGTGACAGGCCGACTCCCTGGTCGATGAGCCTCCTCATGGTCTCCAGAGTCAGCGTGGCAGGCTGGGCGCTGGCCTGCTGCACCGCCTCCAGCCAGCGTGCCTGCTCCAGTCTCACTCTCAGGCGAGGCAGCTCAGGGAGATCCACGTCAAAGTCAAAGCTGACATCTAACAGGCTCTGGATCTCAACGACGCTGGGAACTTCTTCTGCCAGGACCTTCTCGCTGTGCTGCTGGAAGTCTTCGATGCGATTCAAGAGTTCCTAAAAGAAGACGTCAATCCAAACATACACGTAGTCTTGACTGAAACCGATGTGATGTATATAAAACTGCACTTTGCAGCGCAAAAGACACATGATACAGAGTCTTTCAACATCGGCAGCTCCACTTTTTTTTATTCTTACTTCTTTGTCAACACCATTGAGGAAGCAGCCCTTGTTAAACCATACACTTTAGTGGAACTGTTAAAAGGCAGAACTGACCGGGGTTCTCTTTGAACACTCACATTGTTAACGGTCAGTTGAACTGTACATCAAATCTAATAAGAGCATCTACTCCATATGGGCTACCTGTGGTGTAGGAAGTCTCTATGTGTCGTTATCGCGCTCACATCATGATTATCCTCAGCCTACCTTCAACAGGGGGGCCTGAGGGAGACTGCAGCAGAGGTTATACAGCTGCCTCACAAACGAACTCAGCTCCTCCACGGTTAACTGGCTCCGGGATTTCCCACTAACACACCGATACCTACAGGAGGGTGTCCGGTGAATGAAAAACTTAAACCAAGGCTACAAAACTATTTCCTGACAAGTAAGGAAATGTGAAGACACCTAACTGAGGTAGTAGAGTGCATTAACCCTACCTGGTCTGTCTCTTGCCGTTCAACAGCTGCTGTGCCACTGAGGCACACTTCTCTGCATCTTGTGTGACGAGACGTAGCCGACGCAGCAGGTCGTTGTCGGGGAACAGCCTGGACTCTGATTCAGCAAGAAGGGAGCGAAAGACTGGCAAGCCTGAGGAGAGAGCACCTGGTTACTCACAGACACACAAAGTAACATAACACAAAGTACAGCACATAAACGCACCACCGTGCAATTCTGCAAATTATTTAAAAAAGAAAACAATGTTTTTGGAAATGATTAGCACTAACAGAAGGCATAAGCAGATAGTAGATATTTGGCTTAACAATATAAAATCACTGGCATCTTTAATGCTTTGTTTTTCTTTTTGTTCTTGCTGCTTACCTTTCTTCTTCTCTAGTTTAGCCTCTAGAGTCTCTGTCACACGGGAGGCCCATTCATCATACAGCTCAGCTCGCTGCCTCACAGCATACATCATGGGGAACAGCTGGTCCAGTGTGTATCTGAAACTGCAGGAGCAAACAGAACACTGAAGTCGCGGGGCACACAGTGGCAACAAGACACACGAACCTATTTTAGGAGAAAAAGTTTTCAGGAATAAAATGTTTTCTGAACATATTCACTACGTTCAAACATCTTGTACCCTGATCTCTGCACACAAAACCTGTCAACTGCCTCTCAATCAGCTCCAGAGGGACCTACTTCAGTGTGTAGTTGCTGATGGGGCAGGAGCAGAGGTCGCTGATGTGGTACAGACAGACAAGTACTCCTGGGCTACAGGAACAGGTGATGGCAGACAGGTAGCAGGTGGTCCTGCACTTGGCACACTGCCGCTCATCATCTTGGAGGTGATCATATTTTGCCTCATGGCTATGTAACACCCCCTGAAGGTGTGAGACAAACAAAGGTGTCAAAAGCAAATCCAAGCACACCACAGAGAGTATGTTTACTTGAGTGAACATGATATCTCTTTACACTGTGTTAAACATGTAATTATAACACAGGAAGCCTGGAACCTTGGATTGCTAGGTATTAACAAAGCTTACATAAAGGTGACCCTATTGGTCTTTACGCTGATAACATTTTAAAGAGGGACACAACCTGTCTATATTTAGGAATAACAGTGTATTAGAAATGAGGACTATCTTACCATTTTCTTCACTTTCTCTCTTAGTTCCTGTTCCTCCTGGATCATGACGACCATGTCCTTGTGGACAGCTGAGGCCAGGACCACATCGAGTGCGCCTGCTTTCGAGGCCATGTTGCACACCATCTCATCATGGGAAAACACATTGTACCGGTGCAGCGTACGGTAGTGGTCGATACACTGCCTGCCAAGAGGCATCTGGTAACATAGATAGGAAAAAATGGGTTGTAAGAACAGAGCATGTCAGGTCAAATCCACAAGTAATACAGGGAGCGCTTTATTTTATGGTTTGGTGATATTTCCTGGAAACATAATTTCCAAATAAAATAAAGTACCTGCTTGTTATATTCAAGTTTTTAAGAAATAATGTGGAAACTTTGTAGTAGGTAAGTGAAGCATAATTAATAAACATGTTTTTGTGTAAAGCTGAAATAAAAAAAAAAAGACTAAAAATGGCTGCCTTTTTATGTAGTTATGCTTGAGAAAATATCTTGATTACTGTGACAAACAACTTAGGCATGTTGTTAGGAATTACATAAATAAAGAGATGCATACCCAGTCCACAGTGCAGAAGTTGACCGCCTCAGCAAAGTTGAAGCCCTGATTGAAGCCACTGTGGTAGGCTCTAGGAAATGTGATGACAAACTCACCAGCACACTGGTTTGTTCTGTAAATCTGAGGCAGAGGGGAGACAAACAAATATGATTCATGTTCATTTATTAGAGTATCGGCTGTGTACTTCTGTGGATAAGAAATGGAAAGGCATCACTGCATGTGAAAGTCATACAGACACATACTGGGACTCCGTGGGCCATCAAGGTGTTGGGGTTCATGATGGTGACCAGCTGGTGCAGCAGGTCTGGCTGAGACTCGAACAGCTCCGGAGCCAGTTTCTTCATCACCTTCTCCAGCTGCTCTGCTGCAAAACCAGGAGCTCCGTACCAGGTTTTCGGTTCCCCCCTTGAAGTAAATAAAATACATGCAAGAATTTAGTTCTACTGTCCCAAAAATGAGGAGCAAACAAAGCCAAGACCAGATTTGGGCAACACAAATCAAAGAAAACAGCAGATGTTTTTCTTAAGTACCAGTGCAGGTAGTTGATGGAGTAGCTCCAGTGATCCTCAATGTGCCAGCAGAAGGAGGAGAAGCACATGCCAACATAAAGCCATGGCAGCGTCATCCCACAGATGTCAGCTGTCACATGAGTCAGTACAGAAGGGTTCATCATAGCCAGGTTGTTGAGGTTCCAGCCACACTTGAGATATTTCTGCAAGAGGGGCGACACACTCAGATCAGTAATACAGGTGTTATTGTGTACATACATAAAGCAATGGCAGCCCACCACAGTCTAATTTGTCCTGTTTCATAATGAACTGAAAATATTTTCAGTTATTTTCTCACTTTCTCACTGTTTCCCTTACATCGATTTAGTTGTGGCTGCGTACCACAATGTCAACACTGACCACCACATATTGATTTTTAATTTTCAATTTTTTTTTTTTACAATTTCAACCGACTCTGACTAATTTCTGTCAGAGTCGGACCGGCCACAGACAGAGCTCTAAGAAGGAATGCCTTCTGTCAGAGGTTTATTTACAGCGTGTGGGGATCAGTTTACCTCATCAGCTGGGGAAAGCTTTAATTTTCCATTCGGAATGGGGAATCCACTCCCAAACTCCTTTGAGGCAATATCTGCTCCATATTCTACAGTAACATCCTCCTCAATGGCTCCAACCAAACGCCAGAACTCCTTCTCCACCAGCTCTGTGGGTACCATCTGTAAAACATATGAAAAAGATGTTCGCATTCAAAATACTCCCACCAAGAGAGACTGACTGATTTCTTTTGAAAACTTTTCTACTTACATGAACTGGCATGTTGAAGTAATCCGATTTGAACGCATCGGCCATTTGCCCAAATGCACGCAGGGAATAGTCTCTGTATGCTTGTTCAAAGCCGAATGCCTCATGAGGTTTGTTGCATTCCTGCATGTGAGATTA
Source organism: Toxotes lorentzi (assembly GCA_037833715.1). Lineage (NCBI taxonomy): Eukaryota > Metazoa > Chordata > Actinopteri > Toxotidae > Toxotes > Toxotes lorentzi. Next base: position 20,435,659 of record JBBMJY010000012.1, read on the forward strand.
AAAAAAAAAAGCATTGAGCAAATATGTGTTTTGGAGCCATTTAACAGCTTTCATAGACATTTCCATATTTTGTTTTGTGATGTTAACATTTTTTTCATGGATTGTCTTTTAGAGGTAGACAGGCTTGACGTTTTGATACCTTGCATTAACCATGAAGAGTCAGTTTGCATCACATTAATAGGATTTTGCAGTTCATCCTCACCTGAGCCAGACACTTTGGGCACCTCCAGTCTCCTCTGGGGACGTCATGTAGAGGAGGGATCAGGCAGAAAGTGTGATAGCTGTCGTCGCAACCGTCACACAGCAACAGACGGTCTTCATCTCCCCCGCTGCCACACACCAGACACACAACAAGATCCACCTGGAGAATCAAAGGAGATTGTAATGAATCTGTTTCAGAGCCATGACTACAGGGTAGAAAAAGAGAAGGAAAACTTATCTGTAAAACACAGAGCCTTTTCAAACTGCAGCTTGTTATCAACTCACACCAAATTCATTACATAGATAAAGAGAAACCGCAAGTGAAACATACACTCAGCTGCTAGTTTATTAGGCTAAAACTAATGCAGAGACTGAGCTTGGGTTATACAATAGTTCTAACATATTTTAAATTTTGACAAAATGTAAATTTTGTGTTCAGTTTTGTTATACGTTATCTTCACAGGAAGACTATAATATAAGCAATAAATGGAATAAAATGTGGAAAAAGAAAATACATTTTACCGCATATGGTTAATGTTAAGTGAGTAAAGCTGAGTTTAGATGACGGACGAAGCATTAAAATGGCTAGCCTATTAATTTTTTATCACATACAAATTGGCTTTTCTACTTACTGGACTTGGAGGAACAGGAAGGATGACTTTCTTGTACCGTGACTTGGATTTATCGGCTTCAATAACTGGATCTTTACTTTCAATTGGTTCCTGTTTCACTGGAATGGGAAACTCTTTTTCTGCAAGACAACAGAAAACATTACTGATACTCCTGAAAAGTTTTCACCATTGTCAAGACAAGAACTTCTACAGTAAATACAGTAACCCTTTACTTACCTACCTCCAATGCAGAATTATAAACAATATATAAACATTTAGCAAATGGTTTTTAACACACTGTAATGTAGTTGTAAACAGATATGACATTTAAGTTGTACTTGTTAACAATTACAGCTTCACCTTATGAAGACATTTTACTTTATAACAACTATGTTTTCCAAATTATTCATTATGTATTTAAACACAACCCTCCGATTACAGATGCTTCACAAAAGTTATTGCTGTTAAAAAATGCACTAATAAACACTAATCTCCAGTTGTTACTACATTTAGAGTGAGTAATAAACATGTATTAAATGTTTGTATACCAGTTATAAATGCTAAACGTGGTGGTTAAAGTAAAGTGTTATCATGAATACTGTAATTGTTGTTAATTATTTTGTCACTCTGGGACTTGGAGTCTGACCTGGTTCTGGCTTGGCAACAAAAGAACCCATCCTCCGCCTCAGGTTGGGCCTGTTCTCGCAGGGCTCACATGGTTCAGTCTTCACACAGATGGCCTAAGTAAGAATACGTGATAAATAAGTGAAACTGCTGTAAACTTAAAACTACTAAAATTATGATATGCGTGGAGAGCAGCGAAGAATTGTGTATACTGCTGGTTTCACGACAGTTTTTATTAAGTTAGTGTTGCTCTCTTCAACAACACCCACCTCACACTTCATGCGCTTGGCTCTGCGAGCACTGGGGCAAGTGTCAGGCATCTGGGCGGGTGGCCTCTGAGCCTGGTCCTGCAGCTGGTGCTCCTTGGTGTCCACGTTCTCTGTGCTTCCTGTACTCTCCTTTGGCTGGACTGCCTTCTGAACACACTAGAAAGGGAAATAGCATGCCAGTTAAAACCACAGCTTCCTGGTGGAAAAAAAAAGAGCTTTTGTGTGCCGAACCAAACCAAAAATAGCTGTGCCCTCAATCGCAGTGATCAGTAAAATATCAAAGGAACGTAATATAGAGCTTTAACATGATTACGCAAACACAGTCAGAATAGATTTGACAGTCTTTTTTTTTTTTTTAAAGGGATCAACTTGTATATGATATGATTATTACTTCAGATTACCAGTGATAATAAAATAAACTCAACAATCCTCTGTGACAATTACTAGGAAGTTTCAACTTTAACAGCCAGAAGACAAAAGAGGCCATAAGAAGGATGTGGTTAGTTACAGTTTTGTCACCCCAAATAGTAGCACATAAACTGAGGAGGAACATGTCAAATGAGAAGAAGAAAGGCAGATTCAAGCTGGGGCGGTGGAGGAAAGGTAATGAATATCAGATGATCAGGAGTTATCTTTGAGTTTGCCATTTAATTATAGTGGCACTTGCCAATGACAGAAGAAAACCGATACATAATTATCATGCATTTCCTGACTGTTGCCTGTGACAGGAACAAACAGTTCTAAGGAAGGTTAAATTCACAATATAATGTTTGCAAATATTACAACAGTAAGCTGGAAAAAAATCCAGCCACAGATAAACTTGCATTTTGATAGCCAAGTGACTTCATAACCACAACACAAACATACCTTTTCAAGTTCAGGATCAGCCTCCAAACGCATCCGTTTGGAAGCTGGCTCTGGTGCCTAAGGCAAGAGAGAGCTTGGGTAATTAAACAATTTAGAGTGACCTGTCCAAGAAGTCACACAGTACCAATTCAATGACCTTAGATCAGCTCTCTTGTAAGATATCATGCAATTTTAGGGTGCGAAAATTATTAAATCACATGACTAGACACCAGATGATAAATTCACACTCATTATATATTAGGCGGATAACAGAGTTAACATAAAAAATATGGTAAAATCCAAACTTTTATCTCTAAGGAAAATAAGGCCTAAAACACAGAGTTACGCTGTAGTACAACACAAAACATGCTCCTAATAATGCATTTGTTCACATTTATCTTTGCCTCCAAATGTCCAATTCAAACACACATGTTTTAGCATAATCAATTTTTAATTTACCTTTGTATTTTTTAAATAGTTGGTAATAACAAAAGCTATGGCTAAGCATTATTAGGCGTTTGTTTACGGATGAGCCGCCCATTGCTGTATGCATGACAGCATCTCTTTGTGTGTATCATTGGGAACAAGATATGCTGTCATATTGATGCAAGTATCCTACTCACCAGCAGGTTTGCTCCACTCTGAAAGAGATTGTAGGGATAGAGGATTTTCTCATAATGCCCTCGTAGGTGTGAGCCGACAGCTTTGCCAGGGGCAAAGCCCATTTGTAGTGCAATCTTGGTCCATCGCCTATCTCGACAGACAATGTCAAATCCACCCTCATCTGCTACCAGCTGAAATGACAGTGTGTTACATTAATGTTGTGAATTGGTTCATTGCATTTTGAAATATATATATTAAAATAATGTGAAGTGACGTCAATTATCAACCTTATTTAGCTTATATAGATCCAAAATCTTCCTCTCCACATGAGGAATCTTCAGGGCACATCCCTGCAAATCCCAAAATTTGGCAATCTGGTCCAAGAAGTTGAGCTTAACTCTGGTCTGTGCCTGGAAAAATATATAAGCAAGGACAACTGTTAACTACAAAAGAGTTAAATTTAAGACATAGAATTCAAAGCATTCAAGGCAAACCGAGACAATCACTGGAGAAATATATTATGAACTGACTGATATGTACCCCAGGTCATAGGCTAGTGTGTCCTATTGTTAAAAATAAATAAACAAAAAACTGACTTTTTTTTTTTTTTTTTAAATAGTCTGGATTAAGGAGCAATTAAACCTCATAATCATGAGTCCAAATCTGCAATCCGTACTTTGTTACATAACATTGTTACATGGCATCAATAACATTACTGTTCTTTGTTTTATAATTGTTATCAGTGGGGCCTGAAAAGGCCTGGAAATAACACTAAAACTGCAAAAATATGGAAATTAAATGTACAAATATAGAGTACATACACACAAACAGCAGGTACAATCAAAGGATTACTGGTATAACCTGACTCACAAAACTCACCTCCAGTTCATTGAGCCTCTGGATTCGAGGAACAAAATGAAGTTTATCCACATCACAGGCAAATGGAGGCTGCCAACCCTAAACAGTAACAAAAATACACATGATGGCACTTGAAGGTCATTATAACATGTAGCCTCAATATTTTGATAATGATTTTCATTCTTGCATTGAGAGAGATTGTAAAGTTTATTTGTTTTCCTTTCATGGCTGTCCACTTGTGACAATTGTTTTTCAAAGAATGGATCCAAATTTCATACATGTTCATATTATTTACCCATAGTCTCAACTAAACTGAAATTAGGTTGATAAACAAAGCATACAACCACATGGTTGCAGGTTTTTAGACTGCTGTTAGAATCAAGTTTGACAGAAAAGCAAAGGCCTGCTGATCCTGAACGTGAGCAAAGAGTGATCCATTTCAGGTTATAGCTCTCAACATAAATCAATATTTTGTCACTACCACACACGGCCTAGCATGCACAACGACAAAACCCTATCTTACGAGTAACAGAAAACCAAATTCTTGTATCAAGTCAGTAGCCAACCTACTCCACTGGCACACAAAATGGCCAGATGGAAGACTCACTCACCAGCCCAGCTTACCACAAAGCCAACATGGAGGACAACACCCTACAACACAGGCTCATACATGAACAGTGGCTCATCTTTAAGAAACTTAGATGATAAGGACATGCAACACAACTGTGATCTTGTGTAATATGGCGGGTTAAGCCACAACTTCAAAAGTCTCAACTCGTTATTTAGCCAAGAATAGTGACGTTTGTAATTAAAAAACCTAGTGTATTCTTGTCCCAAGCATGGGGCATTTTTATTAAACACTGAAGCATGAAAGAGAATATCACGGCTATATAGCCTGGCACATGAAATAAAAATACACACTGCTTCGGTTATTCATTACAAAATTCGACCAGTTCGACCGAGAAGTGATGGATCACACATACACACGCAGTGAAGTACACTGAGTGACCCAACTGCATCATGATGCTCTTCAACAAATAATCCATAATTAACTGCAGCGTTGTCGGGACGTTGAAGGACAAAGAGGAGGAAGTGTTAAAATCCATGTTTATCATTTTATCATATCAACATAAATCTTCTACGCAGCCGAATGGCTTCCGCATAGCCACCTATGTCAAAGCCGTGGGCTAATTTATGACAGGTTGAGCTGCTAGCTGTTAGTTAGCACACCAGCTAGGAGGCTCAATGACCGGACCGCAGGGGCTTTGTTGACACACGGTGAACCACGACTCTAATCCACTCTCAACACGCCGACACATCGATATTGCTGCCAGCGAGCTCGAAGTCGACCAAACGAGCACGACGTAAATAATCACAAACGAGAGCTAGCTAGCTGTGGCAGCACAAAGAATGAACATAGCCGTGTATCCGCCATGTTGAACAGTCCATTTAAATACCCAGGTCCATCTACAACCGTCTTAACGGTCAACTAAATTCAGCATCCGCGTCGGGTTTTTTTTATCAGCTTTTATCGCACTCACCGGAGGCGGGCGGACTTTGCAAATGCCCGTTTTTTCGGCGATGGGACGGATCTTATTGATGAAGGCAAAGGGATCTCGAAATTCTTCCCAGCTGGGCTCGAAGACCGGGCACTCCGGAGGAGGCTCGAACTCGTCCGGCCGAGGCTGGCTCATCGTTTCGGACAGACCCGGTGGAGGCTCGGACAGGACGGGTCACCGCTTCCCCCCCCAAAAAAAAAAACAAAAAAAGAGTGTCGAGGTGCTGCGGTTCACCTGGAGGGTTTTCCTGCTTTATTTTTTTTCTAAAGCCCGTTTGTTCACCGTCAGACTCGGTGGCAGTCGGTCGACATCAACACCAGAGGAGGCTACACACACACTCACGTACACACTCGCACACACAACCACGCACAGTGAGGAGAATGTTCCAAGGCAGTGAGCACGTCCGCTCAAAAAACTAGACACCGCGCAGTTCTTATTAATGCCTGTCTGATTTTCCAGTTTCCACCATGTTTGGTGTTAAATCGACTTCACAATAAGCAAGCGGAGCTAAATATGGTTTCCGTCTTTGTCACTGTTGTGGTATAATTAATACCTTGTTAATATATGTACATGTATTTTGAATTACACCCCATATGACATAAAGACATCATGTTGTCACATTTTAATTTGTACTATTCTCATAGCTCCAAACTGTGCTATACCTCTCCTGCAAGGCTGGATTACCAACCGGGCATGTGTGCAGGAGCCCCTGAATCCCCAGGTTTATTACAAATCTATACCTTTTTTTTTATCTGATGTCATTTTGGTTTTTTGCCTTGAGCTTTTAGGAGAGGTCTCCGTTTATGCTTTCAGCTTCGTATACCTCTCCTGCACAAGCTCTTGTATAATTTGGTTTCATGTGCATGTATGTACTATAGGTAAACGTGTCCTTGTATATATGTGAATGTCTTTGTATATGTATTCATATAATAATTGGGTTGTTTGTTTTTTTTAATGTGAAAACAAATAAACCAAAACAAAGTAAAATATATCATTTGGTTGGACATAACTGGGTTAATCATAAATGTGTTTGAAATTTGCACCACTGAACCACACTATCATCCCTGACTGCTCCTCCATCCTTGATCTCGTGGCTCAGGTCTTGTAGAAGGATTCTGTGTCAAAATCCAGTTTTATATCAGTTTATATTGAACTCATTTGTAATAAATTGTCTTATCAAATGAATTCAGAAAACCTGGAGTAAGGTAGTGTTAATGCATGATAGGAGAAATAATCGACTAATCAGTTGATCAGCTAATCATTTCAGCTCTGGAGTGCTGGTTGATTTCTAAATGCCTGCTGAAATAATAAACCTGTCAGTTATAATGGAGGTCAGAAGGGGCCCAACAACAAATGTTTGCCCTTAGACGTACTTATAGGAGGTTAACCCAGCCTTGCAAGTTATATGAAGACACCATATCATCAAATTTTAATTTTCCATCTTCTCACAGCTTGAAAATGCCAATCTATACCTCTCCAGCAAGGCCACACTAATTTATGCCTACATAATTTGATTAATCATAAATTTGTACCATAAAGGGCTGTATTAACCCGGGGCCTTGCAGGAGGTTAATACAGCCCTGCTCTCCTGGCAGTGGATTTAGCCTCATTCACTGCAGAACTGTTGAGAGATGGGACTTTCCTGGTGACTACAGCAAGGATCAAGATCTGGAATTGATCAATGAATAAAAAATAATCAGACCCAGAGCTATAGTCTGTTGTCATAAAGTCTGAATTGGGCTTGTTCACAATGGTGATGGATTTTCAGACCCTAAACCACTACATTCAAAATGTCACATGGTTATTAAATACATAAATGTTTCCAGTAGTGTAAAGTAACTAAGTACATTTACTATATTTGAGTGTTAATACCTCTATTCCTATATAGTTTAGAGCCAAATGTTATACTTTTCCTCCTCTGCATCTATGTGATCATGTGATCATAATTTATTTGCTACTAACTAATTCAAAATAATACAGAATATAATCAGCAAAGTATGATGTATTATTAAAGATTAAGAAATTACCTCCACCTTTACCAGCTACAACATTTAAGTGATGTAAACATTATTCTGACATGGATCATTCTACACAGTGAGTATTTTTTTTTCTTACTATTTTTGGTACTTTAATTATGTTTTAATTACAATACTTTTATACTTCAGTAAAATTTTGAATGCTTGAAACAGAAAAATGTCTCATTCTACTTCAGTAATAGATGCGAGTACTTCCTCCAACCCTGAGTATTTAACGCAGGAAAGAAGCTATAGGAGATCATTGTGATGTCTGCTCCACAGGCTGCAGCCTAAGATCTTAGAGACATCGTTCAGTGTAACGATTCTTGACCCTTTCCTCTTCATCACTGAAAGCAAATTGCACCTAAAAGCGATTAACATTAAAGATAAGTTCTCGCATCGCGCTGTTAAGAGATGGTAAATTCTTCTGTTAAATAATTCTCTTCTTTGTAGGCAGTCTTATGTTTACACTTGCGCGGATGAATATGTTCAGGTGACACCTTCATGGCTACCGGGACTCATTGTTTAAATAGCCAGTGTGTGCGGTTTGATTGGATGTTTCTCGTAAACGTTTCGTTACATCTGCTACTACTACATTCTTATCTATCACACAATACCCCCGGGCAGGCGTCTGATGGCCCCTAATTCATCCAGCAGGACAACGAGGCCAATGAAGAATTAACTCCAGAGACAAAGAGTCCTGCAACAGATGGTCTGGCCTCCACAGAGCCCTGATCTCAGCATCATAGAGTCAGCCTGGGATCCCATGAAGAGACAGAGACAGCCTAAATCCACAGAAAGTCCCCCAAGATGCTGGCAACAATCCACCTGCCGAGTACCGGGAACTGAAGAGAACTGGTGCTGTTTTAAAGGCAAAGGGTGATCCCACCAAAAAACTATCCGTGGCATTATATACATGTGCAATAAAAGTAAAGTGAAACTGAAAGCAGGCAGGCTGCTACATCAGGACAATGATCCAAAGCAAACTTTTAAAATACTTACCATGAACTACTTCAGTACACCAAGCTGAAGCTGTGGGTGGGTGAAAATTCTTTAATCAAGAATAGAAAGACTCTTAGCTGGCTACAAAAAGCTACTGCACGCTGTGAAATCTGCCAAATGTGGGGTGGGGAGTAGCTGACAGTTTATTAGATACAAGCTGAAACTAAAAGTCTGATGCAACATTCCTGCAGTGGGGGGGGGGGGGGGGGGGGGGGGGGGGGGGGGGGGGGGGGGGGGGGGGGGGGGGGGGGGGGGGGGGGGGGGG
>JBBMJY010000012.1:20444537-20497685 GCA_037833715.1 Toxotes lorentzi
GTGTGTGTGTGTGTGTGTGTGTATATATATATATATATAGACATATGGTTAAATACAGTTGATTTCCCTATGCTCAGTATTTGTGATTATGTTGACAGCACGACCCCTCCCAAACCTCGAATAAGTCTACTTAGAAACCCTGAACAATGAGAGAATAAGCATGAACAAAACATAAGGGTTAAGTTTGTCTTTTGTAAAAAAAATTTTTACCTCATTATTTTATTAAAAGAGTATTATTGTTCACTTGCTTGTACATTTGTTTCAAGGTAATTTGGCATGTTTCCCTTTATTCAATAGTAACAATGGCGAGGCAGACAGGAAATGTGAGGAGAGCGAGAGGGAGGTGGGTGACATGCAATGAAAATCCCCGGCTGGATTTGTAATGTAGACGTGGTGGTTATGTGGTATCGCCTTACACCACAAGACCACCGGTGTGTCTCTAACAACTTTCACACAGAATATGCAAAGACAGTTCATTATTACACAGCACAATTCAAATCAACAATTCACAATACGACTTAGAGTAGCTTGTCTTCTTCTGAAGCTGACAATATAAAAACATTATAAAAACAAGGCAATGAGAAAGACCATCAGTTTGGTTAACTCTAGCTTAAAAGACAGGATACAGGAGAAAACTGCTGTGCAGCCATCACAGCTCAAAGCCTCATGAGGCTCAGTATTCTTGGCCCTCGTCGTCATTTTCAGAATCGGGGCTCATTTGACCCAGCTCCTCATAATCCTTTTCCAGACAAGCCAGGTCCTCTCTGGCCTCGGCAAACTCTCCCTCCTCCATGCCCTCACCAACATACCAGTGGACAAATGCACGCTTCGCGTACATGAGGTCAAACTTGTGGTCAAGACGAGACCAGGCCTCTGCAATGGCCGTGGTGTTGCTCAGCATGCACACGGCCCTCTGGACTTTGGCCAGGTCTCCACCAGGAACTGCGGTTGGAGGCTGGTAATTGATGCCTACCTGTTGAGACAAAGAGAATGATCAGAGAGATAAAGTGTCTCAAGTTTTACTTCTTACCTTTGTCACGTTACTCACCTTGAAACCAGTGGGGCACCAGTCAACAAACTGAATGGAACGTCTGGTTTTTATGTTTGCAATGGCAGCGTTTACATCCTTGGGGACGACATCGCCTCTGTACAGCATGCAGCACGCCATGTATTTGCCATGACGAGGATCGCACTTCACCATCTGATTGGTCGGCTCGAAGCAGGCACTTGTGATCTCTGACACAGTCAGCTGCTCGTGGTAAGCCTTCTCTGCCGACATGATGGGCGAGTAAGTAACCAGAGGGAAGTGGATTCGTGGAAATGGCACCAGGTTGGTTTGGAACTCCATCAGATCCACGTTGAGGGCGCCATCGAACCGAAGGGAGGCGGTGATGGAGGAAACAATCTGACCGATCAGTCTGTTGAGGTTGATGTAACCGGGACTCTCAATGTCCATGTTGCGACGACAGATGTCGTAGATGGCCTCGTTGTCCACCATGAAGGCACAGTCAGAGTGCTCTAAGGTGGTGTGGGTGGTCAGGATGGCATTGTAGGGCTCCACCACAGCTGTGGAGACCTGCGGAGCTGGGTAGACAGCAAACTCCAACTTGGATTTCTTGCCGTAGTCGACAGACAGACGCTCCATCAGCAGAGAGGTGAAGCCAGAACCAGTGCCACCTCCAAAGCTGTGAAAGACGAGGAACCCCTGCAGGCCTGAGCACTGGTCCGTCTGATGAGAAGGACAGAAGGACAGGACAGTCTCCGGTGACTCAAAGCAGCTATAATAAATGATGTGGATGAAGACTGTGTGATGCAGTTGAAAGCAGCAAAAAAGAAAGTGAGAGGACCTTGAGCCAAGATGTTTTTGTGTGTTTGTCAAACAGTTAGCTCCAAGGTCAAGAATGAACTTTCACACTTATCTTCTGTGCATGTTTATGAAGATTAACCACAAAGTTTAAGTGGCTTAAACATCCACAGTAAATCGAGGCTTTGGGAACCTAATGTGGAATAAGAACTTCAACAAACACCAAAGCAGATGTGAACAGATATTGATGCTGTTCTTGTTGGATAGAACGTTTAACCGGTAGAAACTGTTTTAGGTGAATGAAAAACTCTGACTGTTAAAAATTTGCTTGTCTGTCCATTAAATATAAAGTTACAGCTAGGAAACCTTTGTCTTAGTTTAGCATGAAGTCTGGAAACGAGGGGGAAAACATCCAGCCTGTCCATCCACACTTCTTTGTTTAAGTCATACAAGAACTCAAACATAAAAACAACTGTTTGTGGCTTTATGTGTGGGACTATTCCCTTGGCTGCCTGCAGCAACTTCATGTTTGGATTAAACAAGTGTGACTGTATTTCCCAAAATGTTACCCTACTTCTTTAATACAAATATAGCATAGAAAGTGAAAGTGTTAGCCGATGTATGAGCTTTGGGTTCATGCAACAAAACTTGGATTTATCGTATGAGTAAACATTGTGGAACTCACTGAAATTCACTGCTATGCATTTGAAAAACCTTAACAGTAATAATGTTATTATTACAGACCATTTTACGAACTCGTTCCATGACTCCATCTATGATTTCTTTCCCGACAGTGTAATGGCCACGAGCGTAGTTGTTGGCTGCGTCCTCCTTCCCAGAGATCAGCTGCTCAGGGTGGAAGAGCTCTCTGTACTTTCCAACCCTCACTTCATCTAAAACAAAATATTTTATTCAGAAAGGTCAACGAGATCAGCTGGAACTTGGTTTAACAGAACAGACCAGCTCCAATGGTGGATGTCTGTGTGCATGCAGGGTTTTTTTGATATTTTGTCCTGCAAATTTGAAGCTGCCTCAGAAGACGACTCACCAACCACTGTGGGCTCCAGGTCTACATATATCGCCCGTGGAACATGACGCCCAGAGCTCCCAGTATTGAAAAAAGTGTTGAATGGATCTTCGCGGGAGTTCGGTTCTACAGGACCGTCCAGGAAGACGCCATCAGGACCGACGCCATGCTCGAGGCAAAAGAGCTCCCAGCAGGCATTTCCTACCTGGGAACCTGCCTGGCCCACATGGATAGAGATGCACTCTCTCTGTGCAGAAAAAAATTAAATATAGATGGAGGTTAAGATGCCTGTCACTATGTTCTCACCACCAAAGTATGTTAGTGAAACCAACTTCTGTGGTAGTTTTTCTCAACATTTTGGACAAAACAAAACACAAAACCAGAACTGATTTGCAATGACAGCCACCTGTTTGAAATGTAAACCTGGGAAAGATGAACAAAGAACTTCCTTACAAGGTTGTTTCTGCAATCTGTAAAGATATCCACTGACTTAGGATGTAGAAATTACATCTAAAATTTACAACTGCTTTTCAAAATAAAGGTTGTGGATGTATGGATCTGTGCACAACTATGGAAGCAAAGAAAGGCCATAAGGATTTAAATCTGAGCAGCAACTGAATATGTGAGCACTGAATGATGAAAGCATTTAAATTTAAAATCTAAAAAGCAACTGAAAGCCTTTCACTTAAACTGAATACCTGAATCACTGCTCAGTACTAACTGAATCAAAATGCCACTGACTTTAATGTGTTAAAATATTTTACTTTGAAAACATCAGTGAGATTATATGGTTTGTAATTCCAACTTTTTCAGTATTTTTATGTTGTGCAAATTCAGAGATTTGAAAGATTTTAAGTTTTTGTTTTAGGGCTCACAGATACATATAGAACAAGTGTGTCCATTATTCAAAACATAAAATTCAAGATGCTCAAATGTAAAATGGGTCAAATTCTCTGTTCTCAAGCTTCAAACAAACTGGAACTAAAATTAATACACTTCAATTCAGGATGAAAAATTAAAACTTGGACCAGGATTGAATGAGTCAGACTTCTGTTCTATTAGGTTACGTTCTGTCAGTCAATGTGTGAATTTGTGAATAAAGCAAATAAGTAAAATCTTTAATGTAATGTTGAAATTAAACAGCATAAATTCAGACAGATGGTAAAGAAAAATCAGTCATTTCAATGAATTAGACTGTATTGCAGTGAGTGTAGATTAGATACATAGTCCATGTACATTGGTAGCAGCTGTTCGTAAGCCTAAATTAAAAATTATTATGGCCTTTCTTTTGCTTCCATACACATCAGCTCAATATGCAATGCAAACATGTCTGATAATACACTGCATTGTTCATTGCATTCATGCACTGCTTTTCTAATTAAGCGTAAACAATGTCAAAAACAGGACAGGCTCAATTCAACACTTTACTGTTGCATTTTCCAAGTGTTTCCAGCATTCATGTTTCAACATGTTGAGAATTTCAGGTTTTGTCTTCCCTGGAGGGAGAACATCCCCCGAGATGATTTTTTGCTGTTGAGTGACATATGTAAGACACGGGTAGGTTAAAGTTTGGAATATGAAGACATACATAACTTAAATATTCACATAAAATAGGCTACAAACTGTTTAGAGCCAGATTTATTCTGAGGCTGAAGACAAAGCTTTGAGCTCCACTTGCTGGCTGTCTGCAATTAACAGCCAGTCAAGTGATTATGAACTCATGAAACTTGAGCAGAACAAAAAGTCAACGCCTATGAAAACATTATTTAGTCAGATCAAAAGATATGTGTGTTAACATAATCAGCAGTATCTTTAATCTCACATATATTCAGTGCAGAATTCTGGCTGTTTGGATTTGTAGACTGGGTAAAATTATATCTTGCATACAGTGGAAAATTGGAGATTTAACAAAAGGTAAGATGTGTAATTTATAGTGAACATTTAAAGCTTTTCCCATGATAAAGTTTCCCCATTTCTAATAAATTGCAATCCTCTCACCATGTTGCTCCAGATGACAGAAGTAGCTGGTTTTTGGTGAAGGATGTTGTGAGTTTATCGTGTGTCAGCGAGGCTCCAGACAGACCATGTAATTCCTGTGCAGTGTCCCGGGACGAGTGAAGAGTCTCAGCCAACACAGCCCTGCTCTGTCCCGCCCGCTGCCAGCCGCCCTTTATACCCTCAGACAGGTTTGCCAGTTCGTCTGTCTGACTGTGATAGTGCTTATTCAGGCTTTAGATGACTGAGGAGGGGGTAGGTAGATGAAGGGAGCGAAGGAGGGATGGTGACTTTCCTCACACACAAATGTTGTTTTAGTCACTTTTTGCCTGTTGTGCAGATTCACTCCATTCAGCTGAGTTCAGCTTTTTTGCTGATAATATTTCTTTACATTATGTAACTCTGACTGAAGGACTTCTACTTGTAATGGGGAATTTTTGCACTTTAATGCAGTACTGGTACTTTAAAAAAAAAGTGACCACCTGGGAAATCTAAGTCCAATTATCACTCTCTTTGAGCTCTGTTTTTGGTCTCTACCAGCTCCTGAAGGAAATATGCATGGCTGCAGTCATCAAAAATCAAGTACTAACTCCTGTGTGTATCATGTGACTAAAACAGACAGAAAAAAACATGGAATGCCTAAAATCACTGTTTTTGGCAGTACAGTGCCATAGCTATTGATGTAAGAACTTAAGTGATTTTGGTTATTATCAAGAAAACCATGGAAAATGGCTAGATATCTGCTCTTAAATTAAACTCTTATGAGCTAGTTTGGTTGTTATCATTATATTTGTCCAAACAAATGTACCTTTAGTGGTACCAGGCATTAAAATGAACAAGAAATTGAAGAAAACAAGGGTCTCTTGGTGGCACCAAAGGAAAAGTCAGGGGATCACTAAAGTCGTTTGGATTCATCCTCTGAAGATCATGAATGTGCGAATAAAAGCTCATGGCAATTTGTCCAGTAGTTGTTGAGATATTTCTTTCTGGACCAAAGTGGTGGACTGACCGGCCAAAGTCAGCGACTAGCATAGCTAAAAAAAAGAATTTGAAAGGGCAGTAGTAATAAAAGAGCCAATACAGGTATCACAAAATGCTTACCTTTATTAAAATAGACATATTGTGAGGCTGGATAATGAAACCAGTTATTTAGTGGCATGCGGACATTCAGCTTTTACTTTTTCCTTATGTTAAAATGGACACATGAAGTTGTACGGTGATTAAATGGATGCATCTAACCTGCATTGTTGTAAATTTGAGAGATCAAACTGCTTCACATGGCTGGATGGATGCTCACATTTGCTCTGTGGAAGAGAAATATGAGTTTTCTTACCACTGACTCAGCAGATGACACGTAAAGTGGGCATACAGCATTTTGTCTCGCTGCATCACTAAACAGGTGTTTGGATGTACCACAGACTAAACGTGTCAGTTCTCAGTGTGTTTATTCACTTCCCAGGCAACAGTGATGTTAGGACTTTGTGTCCTATGTGGACATGTCCAAATTTATAAGCTGAGGGGAAAAAAAAAAACACATCACATGCACCTCATATTTACTGTGATTTTTCAATCTTGCCAAATAGAGGGACAAAATAATAATGTCAACTGGTACAATTCAGTCATTTTCTAAAACAATATTCATCTCTAAATATATATTCTGAGAGCAACAGTAAGTATTAAACCTTCAGTAATAAAGTGATTGGAATCTAAAAGCACTGTTAACAGGAGGAATTACAAAAAAACGGGTTAAATTATTGACCCATTAATGACCTTGCAAATGCCGAATGAGTACACTTGATAATAAGCGTGTAGTGTAACTATCATCAAAGTCAAATGGGAGGCAACATGAATGTTCACTGTTTGATGTAGGCCAAAGTCATAAGGCATATAGCAGCAACTGGAGTCTAACCGTGCTCCAACTTTTTTTCTGTTTTCTTATGATGAGTAGAAATATATTGCACTTTGAAGACAAACTGAAAAAATAAATCTCACAGGTAACGACAGCAACAAGTATCACCGACGAGAGTCATGCAAGTGGTGATGGGCTCCTTGGAGGCCTCTTTTGAGGTGAAGTCGACCACGGCGAAGCTGAATCTCTGTTGCACGGTCCAAGTGGCGAATGGTTAACCATCCAGTGGAGGTGGCAACCCAAACTGCTGCCCTTTTTTTTTTTTTTGTGGCTCTGTTGTAGTGGCATTTTAGCAAAGCCTAGCTGCCTGTCCTCCTGCCTGCGTTTTCTCTTGTGGCTCTTGTTCTTGGCAAAGATCACTTTTCACGTAGAACACAGACGCCTGCATCACACCGCTGCGTCGCCATCGAGGTAACAACCTCCCAAGAGTCGATAACCGGATCGTAACATTCGATACTGCTGAGAAGTGAGTTCCCATCATATCTAAAGAGGAAGATTTAAGACAAGCAGAGAGGAAATGAGAGTCTGAACCACAACAAGCTACGCTCATCCACACTGTAGCGTTAAGCAAAGTTGATGCAGTGACTCCTCTATATTTTTCAGTAACGTGGCACAAATAAATTATTCAGATAAACTTGACAAAGAAGATAAACTTTTCTAATTTAACATCATCAAACAGACACATTAGCTAAGGCTCAGCATTAGAACACACCTGTGAATCATCTTCTTTGCTCTTTTAACTCTTTAACCACGATGTGTGGTACATTCCTAACCCTACTTCAAGTTTAGTATTTTATACGAAGGTGAACACAAACTAAGTACTGACTGTAGGGATGTTTTCAAAGGTGGAAACACTTCATATGTTTTATGCACTTTACTGTGAACTATTTAAAATTCAATTCTGGTTTCTCTTTACTTATGACCTGATTACATATCCCCACAGAAAAATCTGCTTTATTTTTTCCTCTAGGGCCTCTAGCAAGTTTACTTGTGGATCGACTTGATGCTACATGCTAATGATTATTTGTACAGACCAAAAAACACCCCTGCATAAAAAGAGACTAGAATTACCGCCTCGTGGTTGTATGCCTGCTCCAACCAGTCAACTGGCAGTTTGCATCCATGTCCAGACTCGTATAATAAATGAACATAAAGTAAAAGCTGATATGAAGCTTCAGTCTGAGTTAACCAACTCAAGTGAGTGTCCTCCAGAGTTACAGTCCTTTTTAGTACAAAACTGCCTCTGATTATTCAGGGGTCAGGGGTTCCGAGCCAAGGACCAAACTCTGGCAATTAACCTACTTGATCTGGCTAATTGATACTGCTGAAGCTTCATATCAGCTCTGGCTGAATTTCTGGATGCGTGTCTGCACTGAACCAGGACTGTCCAGAGTCCTGGTTCAAAACCCCATTTCTAACAGGGTAGTCGGAATAATTACATTGGCCAATAAATCTCTCAACATACATGTGGCATGTGAGTGTTATATTCAGATGAACCTGAAAAAAAAAAATCCAACCTGTCCCTTAAACCCACTTCCACAGAAAGGAGGACATAGGACACCGTGTCTTACCCAGCGATGGCGTAGAGACGTCCGCGGAGAACGGTTGCTCCTACGTAACATCGAGGAGTTGTCATACTGGCTACAGTGGTCCAATAGTCTGTTCTGATGTTGTAGACCTCCACGGAGTCGAGGTGTGAAACACCATCAAAGCCTCCCACTACATAGATGTGGTCATTGAGTAAAGCCACACCCGCCCCTGCAGAGCAGCATAATTAAGTCACAGATAAACAGTAGCAGTGTTCGACTTTTCCGTTCCTGTTATCTCACCTACCCGACCGCTTGGTGGCCATGGGCGTCACACTTGTCCAGTGGCCTGTATGTGGATCATACCGCTCCACGGAATTCAGGATATTTAGTCCATCGTATCCACCTATGAGGAGGAATATGGAATATGAATGTGAGGAATCTGATGAACATCTTAACCCTTAGATAACACTATTACGCCATGTTACACTTTTTACAGAAATAGCCTCAAGCATGAGGACTCTCTCGTCCTTGGATTAAAGGTATTGTAGCTAGGAAAGTGGTCAGGCTGGACAGGTCAATAAGGAGCACCTATGGGCGAGCCGTGTGCTTCATTCTGGGCTTTGTAAAGTTGGCGTGCAGTGTGTAGTGCATCGGACATGCAGCAAATAAGAGTAAATGGAGTTTGGCTGTATGTGCTGCTGTCTGGTGTGGCAATAAAAAAGGCGCGGCATTCTGAGGGGAAGTACCTGCAGTGAGCAGACTCTGAACGCCCATGTTCCTGCTGTGTTGTGAGAAAACTATTTTGCCAGACTATTTTGCATATATATATATAATATTTTGCATCTTTTTTACACAGGGAAGGAAATTAAATAAATAAATTATTTATTCAAATAACTGATTAAAAAAAGTCATTGTCTGTTGCAGCCCTGATATGACAAGATTTCTTTCACCATACCTAGACAGTATATGAGTCCACTGGCCACCACCAGGCCAGCTCCTTCTCTAGCCGTTTGCATATCTCCCAGCATGCTCCACTGGTCAATGTTTGGGTCATATCGCTCCATGCTGGTGTGACGACGACTGCCATCGAACCCTCCAGCAACATAGATCATGTCTGTCAGAGCCAAATGAGATGGAACAAAATGGAAAAAAACACACCTGTATAGTTATTGTATACTTTACTGAGAGAGAAGAAAACATTCCCAAGGGAAAGAGGAAAAGGCGTGAGTCACGTCACACACACACAGAAACTCCCTCACCTCCGAGTGTCGTGGCCCCTGCAAGGCCACGGCGCACATTCATGGTGGCGACGGTGTACCAAACACCATCCTCGTCCGCTGTGTAGTCCAGGCACTCCACGGAGCTGAGCCTCGACCGACCGTCATATCCTCCGATCACATAAACTCGATCGTGGAGAGACACTGTGGCGACGTAACGCCTTTTCCGTGCAATGTTCTGTCAAAGACACATCTGTCTGTATTAGCCAAATCCACAGAGATGATAAAAAACACAAGGCTCTCTCACACGTATTCAGTACTTACAGGAAGAAAGCTCCATTCTTGAGTTTTTGGATCATATTTCTCAACTATGTCTATTGGTGATTGTTGGCTGCCAAACCCACCTATAACCAACAGGACTTCTTTGGCACCTGAAAAGACCCATAAATCACTTTTCTTATCAGTATGATTACAAAGACGATATATAAAAGACGTGCATATAGCTAAACTGCAGTTGAAAACAGGATTCCTACCTAATCTGGCTTGTGTGCGTGGGCCCTGCATTTCACTCCTCAGCTCCGGTCTTAAGTGAAATTTCTTGGCTTCATCAACGAGATCTCGACATGGCAGGCTACATCGAATGAGGGGCTAAAATGTGTTGAAACTTGCTTAATTACGACAGTAACTGATAAATACGTCAACAGATAATCCTTCGTTGGAAGCTCGGTGTATAATTAGAGAACAACCTGCTGTGTGTCGCCTGGCTCACCTCAGCATCAATGACATCTGTTATGTAGCGCGGGGTCAGCAGTGGCATTCGAACAAACTCGAGCATGTCTGGCAGATAGGGCTCTCGCTCTTTTCGGTTGTGTTTGACCCAGTTTAACACGGCTTCAAATACTGGTTCCTCTGAGTCCACCTACATACAGACGGCATTTACAGTAAGAAGAATTACAGCTGCATCAAAGACATAAATCCACAACATAATTAAACAATTAGCTCCAGTTAAAGATGTTGCACAATGTTTATTAATGAGGCAACCATGGTAGTTAAGCCATTGATCTGTAACTGTTATTTTTAATAGTTCAGAGACACAGTGTGTAACAGTAAGACAGTGCAGTCTGCTGAAGGTAAAACAAGCCATAGGTTCTCACCCTAAAATCCTTACATGAGAAAGATGACTCAAAGAGAATAGTTTTACTGAGGGCAAATTATGCATGACTGTGATTTACATGTATGGTCTAGTTCTATGTTAAAAACAACAAAAATGACAGGAAGAACCATTTGAGAGAATTGATGATCTATAAATCATTGTGTGATAATAACTGTGTTTTCACAAAGCAAGGCATGTGGTTGGGAACAGGAATTTCCTGAGCACAAAGGTAAACTTAAATCAGGTCTTCTTCTCTGCAATTTCATTGTCAGGCCAATCCGCAAACGTGAGTGGAATTGGAGGGGGACACACTGACTGAGATTACAGCAAGCTGGCACTTGCTTTCCTCTTCGCACTCAGGTGTTTGAAAGACAATATGAAAGCTGTGAAAGTTGAGCTCAGTTCACACTGTTTGAGTCCAGACATTTTTCAGGCATCTTTACACCAGTTTTAACCATTACAGTTATGGCAGGTAAATCCAATACAGTTGACACCAAAAAGTAGAGAGGCCCATGACATTAAGTTTTCCTACCTGGATTTCATCACACTTTATTAGCTTTTCCACTTCTGTCTGGCTGAGCAGCATGAACTCCTCATGCTGCACCACCTCGGAGAAATGCTTTTGTGAGAAAAGCTCGGCGGCCTGCATCAGGTCAAGGCAATTGTGAGTTTCGGCAAAGTCACGAATACCCAGACAGTTGGAGGGATCGAGCTGACTCTCCAAAAAATCACAGCATGCCCTTTTCACCCCTGTGGAAAACAAATATACATTTGTATACGCACACATGTATCATTCAAATCCAGACAAATTCTGATAAAGTTTACTTTAGTGTCGCTCATATTCTTTGAATTTGGAAATGCGGAAGCTACTTCATTTGAAAAACGGTGCCATGCAAATGGGCAAATGCTTTAGTATGATGGAATAATTTTTTTATATTTTCACATTTCTATCAGTACTTTCCAGCAGTCAAGAACAATAACTGGTGATGATATCATTAATTAAATGACAAAAACAATTGCCTTGTAAATTAAATGTAAGCCCTTTAATATCTTCCAAGGCCATTTTTGAGGAACTGGATTAAATGCTGCACATGCTCCGTTGCTGTATTCACAGCGATATCAGCTGGCTTAAGCACTCACTTTTCAAATCAAAGTACAACAGGCACTCCTTAACCTACCCTTAAGCTGAAGTAGACAAGCAGCTGGGAGCAGCTCTTGTACATTTTCCACTGTGACTAGAACTGTCTCTGTGTAAACAAAGTCCAACAGGATCTCCATGGTCGATGCTGTGAGCCCCTGAATGTCGACGAACGATTTCCCCTTCTCTGCAAGCTACAGAGCCACAACAACAGGGACTATCAGGTGTAATGACAGGAAACATACATTACAGGTTTATGGGATTAAATGTTTACATTAAGGATTTATTTACGAGCATCAAATACTTAGTGAAGTATAACACTGCCTTAGAAACAACAGGAAAAAAAACAGATATCACGTTCTGATATTTAACTGGTGTATCTTTTTTCCTGAGAATAGAAAAATTATTCTCTTAATTTTCTTAAAGGCAATTGTGACATGTTTTGTACAGTAGAGACAATGAATTTGATTGATTTATTTACTAGCATTGCCTAACCAAATAAACACAGATTTTTATAGTTACCTCGCTGGTGAACATGGCACAAAAGTAGTCACTGCAGGCAGCCAATACAATCCGGTGAGCTGGAAAATCTGTGTTTTCCACCCTCAGAGTGATATCGCAGAGTGTGTTGCTCTTGCGAAGTGAGTTCATTGCATTGAGGATGGATTTGGCATGGGAGTTGGTCATGATGTCTTTGGGAGCCATGCTGCCTTGGGAATCTCTCAAAGACCTCAAACTACTGAAGGAATCTAAAACAGACAGAGCCTCAGTTGAGAACAATCTTTGGGGAAAAATGTTTACACAGTGAGTAAAACAATCCTTCCCATTATCTGCATTTCTACACACTGTAGGTAAAGGAATCTGGTGAGTGAGTGATTGTGTATGTACTGTATGTGTGTAATGTGTGTAAGACTTCAGCAGAAGACTTGTGTTGCATGGCAACACAAATAATGCATATATTATTGTATGCTACTTGTGCAATAATGTCATTTAACATGATCAATTAATCTTCTGATCGAGGAATCGAACATTTTGTCTGTAAAACATAAGAAAATAGTGAAAATTATTATTATTATTATTAATAATAATAATAATGATAATGATAATGATAATAATAATTTTCCCTAACCCAAGGTGATGTCTTCAAATAGCTTTATGCATTTGACCAATAGTCCAACACTCAAATATATTCAAATTCTCACACTGGAGAAGTTAGAACCATCAAATGTTCGGCATTTTTGCTTAAAACTGGGCATAAATAAGGAACTGATTATCAGATTTTTTTACATTTTTTTTTTGATCAACTAATAGATTAATCGACTATTTGTTCCTGCTCTGCATAATGTCCAAGTACTATACTTCAATACTTACCTGTCGTTACTAAACTTCATTTATTCTGTATGGTAGCTATGGTATTCAGCTGATTAAGATTTCTCACTCAAAGCACATGATAAACTGATAAAATGTTCTGTATTAGTTTAAAAATATCATACATGATAGCGACATAATATTGAACACCTTTTGCAGGTAAATCAATAATTTAACAGACTGAAATGGTCCTTTCTCCAGTGCTGATACCAAAGTATTTCCTCTGTAATGTTTTAAGTGCAGGACTATTAGTTTTAATGCAGCAGTGCTGCACTGTAACGTTAGTATTGCTAATGCAACTTACCGTTAAAAGATTTGAATACTTTTTCCACCACTGGGAGGCAATAACTATAGCTACACATTAGCTAGCGGCAGCCAACGACAGCTGAGGGCTAACGCCAACGCTACACAATAACAACTAAGAAAACACAGCCATATAAAGTGAGCGGGTGGCCAGAGGAAGACAACACATCAAGCGACACACACAGAAGGGCTTGTCATGAATTTGCATAATACCTGTCTCTGCCGCAAAAGCTGATTCAAAACGTCTAGGCTAAGTTGATTTAGCTGCTAGCTAACGCTTGTGGCACCAAAGTCCCTTGTCCCAGTTCTTGCTGTCAGTCAGAAACCCACTCGGCTACGGCTAATCCATGATGACCTCCGCTAGGTCACTCTGTGCGCGGCCTCCTCAAAGACACATCTGCCTGCAGTTTCGAAATAATGTCATATTATCCCCGATACGAGTTTTCTTTATTATTTTTTTTAACCAGCTATAATATTTCGGGAACTAAACTGCAGCAGGTCACCACAGCAGCACTGACTCCACGGATTGGACATAAACATACCACGTTACGTGACTCGACGTGCGCGCTCCCGGAGCCGCACGCGTTGAAGAAAAAAAAAAAATCTGTATTCATAAACTTTTGGGGATTTTTCTACACTTTTTAATACATTTAAAATAATTGGCTTTAGTCCTTTGGGACTTTATACCAAATTTTATGTTCGTGAGAAATGATAATACTGATTTGGTGTTGTGTTACTGCCATCCTGTGGGGTTACTCTATTCCTACAGTGCCCTGATTGTCAGATTTTTACCATTTGTCCTATTATTACCAGACTTCCTCTGCCTTTTCCACAGCTGGATTAACCTTCTAGGAGGTCAAAATATTGTTGTTGGGCCCCTGTCAACCCTCGCATTAGCACATGATGGTTTTATTATTTCCAGAAAGCAACTAGTATTTTTGAGCTGAAATTATTAATTGAATTAATATTCTACTGCCAGAAAACGAATTGTCATTCATTCAAGTTTTTCAAACAAAACTGTGGGGTAAATAAAAAATAATAATAAAATCTTAGTTTGTAATCATGACTAAGCCTAACTTTTCTTCTTCGGGTATATTTGTTTGTTTTATTGGCAGAAAGGGGGAGAGAGATTTGTGTTAAGGTAAATCTGTTTATTATTATTCACTGCCTCGATTATATAATGCGTTTTGCTTCACTTGTGTTCATCTCTGTGTCCCTGGTTAGGCGTTGTACATTTTACTTTATTTAATAAAGAATAAAAAAAAAAAAAAAAAAAAAAAAAAAGGCCCTTCGCGCTTCCTCGCTGCTTTGTGCTTACGGCCGCCGTAGAAATGGCGAAGTGACTCTTTCACACAAGCCCGGGTCTGAAAAGGACTGTTAAATGCTGTTTTACACCCAGAGAGCCGCAGCTAAATATTATCTCTCTTAAAAAAAAAAAAAAAAAACACAGAAAAAGAAAAAAAGAAAACAAAAACAATTTGTCGTATTTTATTTATTTTTTTTACCACCCAAGGACGGCAGGTCCTCGGTGTAGGAGGAGCCAGCGGCGTGTTTCCGCTCAGAGCAGGCCGACAGAGGTAACACGGTGATCTACGCAGCCGTGCGGAGGAATTACCGAAGAGCGGCGGAACAGTTGTGCGACACCGAGGGACACTGTCGGGCTACGGTTCGTTTGATCGCCGGGGAGCTTCGGTTGTCCACATCAGGGGGGGGAGGGTCGACGACGAAGAGGAAGGAGAAGGAGTGGCAGCTGGACTGTCAGCAATGGAAGCCGAGTTTCGGGAAATCGATGAGAGCGGGAGCTGGAACGACGTTTACCAGGTAGGACCTCTCGGTAAACGAAGGTGGAAACGGACCCGTCGGCGGTAGCTGTCACTTTTAGGCCAAGCGGTTCCTGCTGCACGATGAGTCTGCGGCATCAGCCCGCTTTTACTTTCTCTGGTCCGGGTTCCGCCTGCTCGGACCAGTCCGGTGATTGATGAGTCTGCCTGGGTCTCCACCAAACACCACATCCCATCACTCGTCTGTTTCATGTATGTGCCGGATACGAGGCGCAGGTTCAGTGTCCGTGTTTGTCGCACGTGTTTTCGCATAAATATTTCAGCTCTGGCGGTGGAAGTACTCACTGTCCCCTTACTCGTACTTCATACCCCGTTACAAGGTAATAAAACCGTGTGAGTATAACTAGCAGGGCTTCAACCGATGATTGTTTTCATTTCTGTTCCCCCCCCCCCCCCGTTAGTCGATTAGTCGCTTGCCCATAAAATGTCAGAAAATTCCCAAAGGCCAAGGTGACATTTTCAAATATCTTCAGCTGTTTGACCAAAAGCCCCAAAACCCAACCATACTCCGTCTACTATCATGTAGAGCTGCAGCGAGTCGATTAATCAATTAGTTGATCCTCAGTAAAATAATTGGCTATTTTTTTTTTGGATAAATGATTAATCATTTTAGTCATTTTACAAGCACAAAACGTTCTGTGTTTTATAGCCCTGTAAACCGATTCAGACAAACTGGGATGGATTTTTTTTTTCTGACATTTTATAGACTAAATGATTAATGGAGGAAATAATTAATTGATAATGGAAATTATTGTTAGATGCAGACCTACAATCATAAATATTCATAAATATTCAATCATAAAGATTAAATATTCCAGAAAATATTGATGCTGGGGCCCGGATAATTTCTCACTTAAAAAGTCAAAATTCTTAATTGACAATCAAAATAGGTGATTAATCAGTTTATCAACTATGTCATTAACAGTTTTGTTCAACTAACAGCCCAGAGATCCAGACACGTCCACCTCCACCAGCATTAATTAGAACGTGGTGGGAATCATCTGATATTATTTCATGTTTTTAAACAGACCTGTGTGTGCTAACTTAACACAACACCCCACACACACACACCTACAGACAGTCACACATGAGTATGGCACTATGTGGGAGTTGTCGTGTAACATCTACAGAATGTGACTGATGATGAGGGTTTTTCTACAGAATTGAATATGGGGAGAAACGACCAAGATTTTCTTTTTTGTTATACATGCTTGGATCCTGTTTTAAAGTATGGAGACTCAGTCTGCACTATTCATGTTGCATGAGACCTTTAATGTGACATAAATGTAATGTTAATGTAATGCTCTCTCTATATTTTTTTTTCCTGTCACAGGAGATTCGTCAGCAGTCACGCGAACTCCCCTGCAAGGTTGCCAAATTACCCGAAAACAAGACTCGGAATCGTTACAGAGATGTTAGCCCATGTAAGTCGACCTTTCCCTGCCGCCGTGTTGACAAGTGTTGGGTCTCAACAACCAGTGGTGACTTATTCTTTAAAGTTACTGAGTCTTCCACAAATAAATGTTTCACAAAAAATGACTGATCTCAGGCACAGGTGTTATAATAGTCATCTCAAATGTGACTGAGTTATTGTTATTATAGACAGAAATTTTACGTCACTGTGGACGGACTGACGTAAAAAATGATGTGGCCTCCGACTGTAGGTACATGTAGGTAGCTACGTAAGGCTGGCAAAATAATCATCATCCTCTAAAATAATTATTCATATTCTTTTATGATCTTAGGTTGTTAGAGGGGGATATTTACAGGCGACAGTGCGCATTCATCAACATTTACGTTTGACGGCGTTGATGTAAATGTGCTGGGGTTCGCTCAGCAGCTTATTTGCCCCCATATTTCAGACACAACTAGATACTGACAAACGATAAAAAGTTAATTAATACATAGTAAAGTAAAGTTATAGTGAAAATAGGAGTAAAAAGGAACTGGAGCTGTAGATAGCTGAAGTTTTAAGTTGTGTTAAAATGCTAAGTGCATCTTGAAGTTCCTTATGTTTTCTCTCCTCTTAACTGTTAATTTATACTTAGTTTTATCGCATTTCCAGTTTTTTCAGTTCTTCATCCTGTGTTTTATTCTTTAAAGGACTTTGCAAACACTGTCAAAGAAAGACAACACACACATACGTTTAACTGTTGTTTTACATCTTTCATGTGATCACTGTTCGGTCATCCTGCCTTCGACTACTGATGTGTCCATTTCCATGAGAGAAGAGTTATTGTAGTTCAGTGTTTGAAATGAATTAACGTTAATAAAATGTTTTTTGTAACGTCACAATCCAGCAGCTGAACTTTGCGGTTTCCTCTTTTTCACACTGAATGAGCTATGCAAATTGTACATTCTGGGTTGCAAATAGTTACTGTAGATGCCACCAAGCGTGTTTTGTTTTTTTGTTTTTTTCCACTTATAACAAAATGTGCAAGTCAATAACCTGAAACTGCTTACTTTTCAACAAAGACTTTCTCTGACTAGAGATCAAGAAAAAGTAACATCTCGGATCTGAAGCCTAAAAAGCTAACACCTGTGTTTTGTTCAAAGACAGACACGCCAATTGTTCTCAGCAGCTGTGTTGATCTGAAAATTTCACTTATTCTCCCTTGGGGTTGTGACATATGAAAAACACACATGCACACATTATTTAAATTAGTCTTTTTTTTCTCTTCTCCTCAGTTGACCACAGCAGAATACGTCTGCAGCTGGGTACGAATGACTACATTAATGCCAGCCTAATAACAGTAGAGGAGGCACAGAGGAACTATATCCTCACTCAGGTGAGTATGGAGATGAAGATTCAGTACATACATGAGGAAATGCAGTCAGGGTTGAACAGTGATAATCTTCTTACGTTAGACAGAAAGCTGTTATTTCGCCTCAGCCCATTTTTACCCTCACTGATATACACTGCCTGGCCAAACAAAAAGTCGCCACCTGGATTTAACTAAGCAAATAGGTAAGAGCCTCCTATTGGATAACTACTGCATGGGCGATTATCTTTCAGCTGGCAGCAACTGATGCAATGAGTAGCTTCTCATTTCTTCAACAACCATGTCGAAAGACACATCCCGTGGTCATTGCAAAGATGTTAGTCTGTCTGAGAAGGGTCAAATCATGGGTATGCATCAAGCAGAGAGAACATCTAAGGAGACTGCAGAAACTACTAAAACTGGATTAAGAACTGCTGGCTGCTGGGTCTGATGCATTATTAAAAACTGGAAGGATAGTGGGGAACCATCGTCTTCGAGGAAGAAATGTGGTCGGAAAAAAATCCTGACTGGTTGTGATCGGCGATCACTTAAATGCTTGGTGAAAAAAAACAACAGCAGAACTCAGGGCTATGTTTAATAGTGAAAGTAAGAGCATTTCCACACGCGCAATGCTCAAGGGATTGGGACTGAACAGCCGTGTGGCCTTAAGAAAACCACTCATCTGTGAGGCTAATCAGAAAAAAAGGCTTCAGTTTGCTAGGGAGCATAAAGTTTGGACTCTGGAGCAATGGAAGAAGGTCATGTGGTCTGATGAGTCCGGATTTACCCTGTTCCAGAGTGTTCCAGGGCGCATCAGGCTAAGAAGAGAGGCAGCTGATGCACGCCTAGTGCCTACTGTACAAGCCTGTGGCGGCAGTGCTATGATCTGGGGTTGCTGCAGTTGGTCAGGTCTAGGTTCAGCAACATTATGTGCCCAAAGAATGAGGTCAGCTGACTACCTGGATATACTGAGTGACCAGGTTATTGCATCAATGGATTTTTTTCTTCCCTGATGGCACGGGCATATTCCAAGATGACAATGCCGGGATTCATCGCGCTCAGATTGTGAAAGGGTGGTTCAGGGATTATGAGAATTCATTCTCACACATGGATCGGCCACCACAGAGTCCAGACCTTAATCAACCAAGATCTTGGTGAAAAATGAATTCAACACTGGACGGAAATAAAGGACAGTTGTATTAGACTACTGTAGTTTGAGCTAGGTGTACCTAAGAGACTGGCGACTGTATATAAAGTGCTTTTTAAAGCCTTGAATGCTGCCTGCAGCCTTCCTCTCAGATCAGCTGAGTCCACAAATCACTTGCTCACAAAGCTCATTGTTGTGAGTGTGTGGTAATAATCAAAGGAAAACAAGCTGTACTTCTCTTGTATGGATTCTGGTGGCTGGAAAAAAAAGGACGGTGCTGAGAGGTTTCAATGAGTAAATGAAACAGAAATCCCCAGTGGAAATTACACTAGTAGTCATTAGTGTACAGCTGAAGTTTAGAAATTGCCATGGGTTGGGCAGCAGACTGATGATTCAGTGTACTTGTCTCTTTTAAAGCAGTCTCCTTTTTTATTAATAATAGTGTGATCAACATTATCAGAGGCTCTGTTCTTAAGTTCTACTGAGAATAAAAAAAAAAATCCACTGTTCACTGTCGTTCTCTGTTAGGGACCCCTTCCAAACACATGTGGCCACTTCTGGGAGATGGTGTGGGAGCAGAGGACCCGTGGTGTGGTGATGCTGAACCGAGTCATAGAGAAAGGATCTGTAAGCAGTGGTTCCTTTTTCCTCACAGTGAAACCTCTTCGCCTCACTCTGCTGTCCTCTGTCTGTTATACTGTGTGTAACATGCACCTTCATTTGGTTTGGTTTTAGATTAAATGTGCCCAATATTGGCCACACAGAGAGGAGAGAGATGCTGTCTTTGAAGATACCAATTTCAAGCTTACTCTTGTGTCAGAAGACATCAAATCTTACTACACAGTCCGTCAACTGGAGCTGGAAAATCTGTCTGTAAGTTTTCTCTCTGTGTTGTTTGTTTGTTGTTGTTTTTTTCCTGTTTGTGTACAGGTGGACATGGTTTCAGATTAGGACTACGGTCTTTTAAAGCATTCCTTCACAGTCTGTCTGTCTTCAAGTCGGGTGCTCATATAAACCTTGAACAAGGTTTTACTTGCTCTGATCAGCAGTTCCAAATCGCAATCTATTTGGTTTTCCCTCCAATCTTCCTCTGCAGACTCAAGAGACTCGTGAGATTTTACACTTTCACTACACCACCTGGCCTGACTTTGGGGTGCCAGAGTCTCCTGCCTCCTTCCTTAACTTCCTGTTCAAAGTGCGAGAGTCGGGGTGCCTGAATTCGGACCAGGGTCCAGTGGTGGTGCACTGCAGCGCTGGCATCGGCCGCTCGGGCACCTTTTGTCTTGTGGACACCTGCCTCTTATTGGTTTGTACAGAGCTCTGCTATTTCTCAATAGCAATAACACACTTTATCAATAACAGACTTTTATTTTTGCGATGTTGCAATGGCACTAAAAACTTAAGATTCTTATGCGTTGAACGTTTCTGCTGTTAAATTTAGATGTCCATCCGTAAGGACCCGTCTTCAGTGCGTATTCGTGACGTGCTGCTGGAGATGCGACGCTATCGAATGGGCTTGATTCAGACCGCAGATCAGCTTCGTTTCTCCTACCTTGCTGTAAATGAAGGTGCCAGGTACATCAAGGGAGATACATCTCTGCAGGTAAGGTTCCTCTCTATTCTGCTTTTTGTTCTTAAGTTACAAATTTCACTTGCTGTATCTTCTTTTCAGATTAAGAAACGGCACAACCACAACTGGCTTTATTTGCCACAAGAAATTTTTTTTAAAAATATGTTGCAAAACTACCAGTTTGTCCCAATCGCCCCCCGGGGATAAATAAAGTTTTCTGAATCTGAATCTGAATCAAGTTAATATCAAGTGTTTTTACAAATACTCAAAGGGATTTTGCTTTTTTCTGAAGGAGTCCTGGAAAGAGCTCTCGAACGAGGAGGACGATCCTCCGGAGTTCACGCCTCCTCCTCCTCTTCCTCCTCCCAGAGACCCTCACAACGGCAAAGTTGAGCCATCGTTCTTCCCTGAAAATGATGAGACCATCCGACGCATGGAGTCCTGGAGTCTGGGGTATTAGCCTGAGTCTTGCTTTTTTCAATATTTTGTTTCAATTTCATCTGTCATCATGGGCTGAAACTATTTTCAGTTCTTGTACTAGCTATTTGAAAGCTAATCACCAAGTTTATGTGCCATGTATTGTGTGTCGAAGGTGGGAAAACGCTGTTAAATTGAGTTCAGGCGTCAGGTGTGATGCTGAGTTTCTGTCAGCTGAGAATCAAACGGCAGCACGTGGTAGAAATGCTGTGGTACAGCTTTTAAGTGTCAGCAGAGACACTACAGAACCTTTTCTGTTTGGATTCATATCTGATGATCCGAACATGATGTTATTTAGGCAAAGAGCTGCTGCATGTGGCTCCAGGACTATGTGTAAGGAAAAATCCTTTTAAGCTGCCACTTCATCTAATAAAACCTAACCAAAACAAACTGCCCCTTAGAGACACTAAAGCTCAACTCTCCCCAACTGTACATTCTGTCTTATTCAGGTCCTCACAAGATTCAGAGCTGCGGAAGAGGAACATCGCTGCCCCCCAGCCTCCTCCTGATTGTGGTGATCTGCTCGACGGCCACGTGGGAATCCAAGATCTTACCTCCAAAGCTCCAACCAAATCCCAGCAGCAGCAGCACGAGGCCAAGGAGCAGGAGTCAGCCGAGGCAGCAGAGCAGCCGAAGGAAGACTCCCCTGTGCCGGGGACTTGGTCCCCTCTTCTAGCCAACGTGTGCCTGTGCACGGCGCTGGCTCTCAGTGCTTATGTCTGTTATCGAGCCTATTTCCACTGATGTCTGTCTTTCCTCCTCCTTTTTGTTTCCTCCCTGTCTCTCCACTGATGTTGCAAAGTGGACTACGCTGGCCAATCAGCCTGCTTTGACTCTGGGTTTACTCTGCGAGTGAGTGGCTTATTTGGACTTCAGCAGATTCAGGTTCACTCGTTTCATTTTACAAATGCAGCGTGAGGGGTTGGCTGGTTGGGAATAACTCCTGCCTGTCCTTATCACCCACCCAAACATTCTTTCATTATGTCATCTTGGATGCTCAGGGCCTCAGTTTTTCAGGTGTCACATCCCAAATACGACTTAAACACAGACTCAACAGTATAATAATACATATCGTGGTCAGTAGAGGAGAAGGGTTTGTTTTAGCTCCCCTGTTCCATGAACCAGGATGAATGGCCTGTCAGCCCATTTTACATGTGTCTCCTCTTATTTACCAAATGACACTTGTATGAGTTCTTCCATTTCATCTCTTGCTAATGTGTCCGTTATAATTTCACATTTTCTTTCTTTTGCTCACACAAACATCCAGATCTTTGACCAGCCTGTCTGAAAATATGCCAGAAAGGGAGACAGTTTTTTGTTTTTTTGTTTGTTTGTTTTTTTTTATTTGTGCTTTTATTTTGGGTCAATATTAAAACCCAACAGCAGGGCGAAGTATATGAAAGTACGAGGGCAGGAATCCTGTGCCCTCTAGATAAGAGCTGCATGCTGGGGGTGGGCACTGAATTGTTATCTGTCCTCACTTGTGGCCTGTGTAGGACTGCAGAAGGCATGCTGGTTGAGTCCCTACAGTATGCGTGTTTGTGTGTGTTTGTGTACGTATGGTAGTTATTGCTTTCTACTGATGCTTGAGTTAAATCTACTCAGTGAGGAATATTAATAAAACATTCACAGTATGTGTTTCCTCTCCCTGGTAGCTCAACAGTGATACAGAAAAGTCTTTTTAAAAACAAAATGGCGCAGGAACAGGGTGATATGTGACTCTTTCCATTTGTCTAGCATTCTCAAATTGACATTGAGGTAACATTGGAATCAGGTCGTAACACCAGGCTTTTGCTTGTTTGGGAGAACATCTTTTAAGTCACAGTGGATAAGAACGTGTGGAGGCTTTTCATACCAAGAGGATGTGTAACATAACCTGAAAGCAGCTGATACATGTTGTAAAGTAACTGAATGTGTTGAGTCAGTTGAGTTGTGCCAGCTTAAGGAACGGAGACACAACGTAGATAGCATCAACTCTTTTTCTCCAGCAATACAAATTCTTAATAATGTGTCACCCTTTAACAAACTCTTTGAGTTTCACAGGTAACCAAGGATTTTGAACAAACCAAAAACCAAACACCAGCACAGGGACGAAAACAATACACTGTAGTAGTGATCTGTTGTATCATGGCGTGGCCCTGAGCTGGCAATGTTGTCTGTTTTTTTTTTTTGGATGATTATGTTTTTTTTGTTTGTTTTTTTTTTTTTTTTAGCATGCTGCATTTGTGAATCAACAGGTTTATCCTAAGAAGAGATTAGTTAAGCTGCTAGCGTTCAGTTTACCTTTGTGACTCGATAAAGTTCAGTACTTGAGTCCGACAGCTGTACCTTCCTTTAGAATGTATAAATGTCCTGTACAAGGATGCACCCTTATTAGATATATATTCTTTTTTTCAAATTCAGGTTTCAGTGTGCTGAGTTTTTTTTTCTGCTTCAGCAAGGGATTAAATCTCAGCACCTGTGCAGACATTGCACCAGGTTTTCCTGTTTTTCTATACTTATGCTGAGCTCGAAAACATGTATTTTTTTATTTACATTTGTTGTTTTCCTTTTTAAATAAAAAAAAGGTCTACTGTTGTATTTGTTGTGGTTTTTAGAATAGATTTACATCTCTGACCTCATGCTCAGTCTTACTTCTGAACAATGGTGATGATAATAAAAGATCACACAACACTGTGCTTTTATCTTATTGGGAGGTCAGTAGTACGAACAGAAAAGGCTGATGTGTCTTACTGAAAAACACTTTCCTTAAAACTTTTATTCATACAGTGAAGAAGCTGCTTGTTAAGTCCACCACCTTGTGTAGGTACAGCAGCTTCCATCTCTGGCCACTGCAGTGTTTATTTTTCTGTGACCTGAATGAGCAGATGTCGACAGATGTTGAGATGTTCAAAGAATTTCATCACAAGTTACTTATCCGATATATTCAAAGAACATGCTACATCAGATTATCTAAGTTAATGAAACTGCCTCATAGTCACAATGACATCAAAAGCATGAATAATATTTTGTATTATTTTGGATCAGATGTGCTGCTGCTACAGTTAAATAAAGCAGGCAAGGCGGGTGTGTCTGTATAAGACCTTTCAAAGTGCTTTACATAAAGTGAAGAAATGGATTATACCAACATTTAAAACACATAAAAATAAAAATAACCTTAATTAAAATAGAATAAAATAAAATATAAAATAAAATGTAGTTGCCCTGAATCAAATAATGGACATAAAGGAGCAGCAGAGAAAGTAAACAATCAAAGACTCAGGAGAACATGAATTTAAAATGAGATTAAAATCTCATTTATAACTAACCAGTCGGCACAAGGATTTAACAACATGAGTTAACCTCATTTTAGTGATAACTGTAGTAATAATTTCAAGTAATCAATCAATGTCATGCTGCTACACACTAAACAAAATAGCCGCATTTAAACGCTCACATATATTTCCAGTATGAGACATCTTATAATAGAGTTTATAAATTGGCGCTATTAAATGCCAAATCATTTACTAATGCTTAGTAAAACCTTCCTAAGCCACTCGTTTTTATGAAAAAGTGTAATTCACTATGAATTCAGAGGGTTCTCATTTTCTAATAAGCTGCCAACTCTGCAAAAGTGTTAAAAAGTTATTAAGAAATTAATTTTGGTCCATTGCCTGCAGCCTTTTTGTAGAAATAACTGATTTATAACAAAAAAAGATTCATTAAAATAAAGCTATTACTTATAAAGGCTTTATAGAGGATACTGAAACATCTTTAAACACCACAAGGTGGCTCTGTGGGACTGTCTGTTGGCTGCTTGTCTCAGTGAACATGGAGCCGTGCCTTCTTGCCTCAACCCTGTTTTTTCAGTTGTACCTGGGTTTGCTCATCAGTTATGATTTACTGACAGAGAACTGGAGCGTTCCTCAGCTGGCAGTCCACAAATGCCAGCTGAGGGCAGTGATTGTGTATGAGACAAACGTTGCCCTCATTTTATTCAAACTGTAATTGCTTCTATTTCAGGGTAATTTTTCATTTGAAAAATGTTCTGTACCTTCCTTAAATTCTAATATCTACTCTGGCCACTCTCACCTCAATCATTACTTATATAAAATGATTTCTCAATAGTTGGAAAACACACCCACTTCCTTTTTAATACACACACACACAAACTTTTAAGGTCGGTGTACAAAATGTTCCACTACACAAAGTCCAGGAATCAGTTTGGATTTATTTTAGGGTAAAGACCACCACAGTGATGTTGATCGAACACCAAAGGAAGGAGGAACACGTCTGGAGACACTAATGCATCGCTTGAGCAAACTCCACCACACGGGTGTAGCACAGATGATTTGGCAAGAGTCTTGGCTTGAACTTCCTGTTTGGGAAATAGGCACACTCTGTTAAGTGCTTGCACAGGAATGCAACTTAAACAGAGTGAGTAATAGCACTCCCAACCACTGCTGACGTCAAAGCAAGCCAGTTCGAACAAGCTCGCAGTAGGAAAACTACAATCAAGGTGTGACCAGGGACCGGAAGTTATCTTAAAGTCACTGTTGTTTCTAGTGAAACTACACTCTGTCTGATCTGACAGTGCTGTCATGACTCATGCTGTTTGCAGTGAAGACCTTTGTTATTATTCATTTTGTTGTTTTGGAGGAGTGAAATCATATTTGCAATGTATGTGAAATCTATGTATGTCATCTATCAGGCCTACATATTTCAATGTTTGTGATTGTGCTGAGAAATTCAAGTTCAGTTAAAGAAAAAAACAAAAACAAAAAGTGGCATGAACTAATTTCAGAAGTGCACTATGTGTTCTGCTACACTGCCTCCTTACTCAGCATTCACAATCGAACAGAGAGGATATCTGCCCTGCCCTGCTGACTCTTCCAACATGTGTCCTCAGTTTAGTTATTAACCTGGAACTTCCCAATAGTTGGCCAGCTGTGAGGGTGGGTGGGACGAGCTTTGACTGTAAGTCTCTTTTGTAGCCTGCAGATCATTTTCAGTGGGAGCTGAGCACAGATCAGGAAATTCCTGAATACGAGGGGAGTCAGGTCTTTCCAAGAGTGACTCGGCAAAGTCTGAGTCACTCTTGCACACCAGTGCTGTACAATGGATGCTTGATACCAAGGAAGTGTGAGTACACTGTCAGGTGTACAATGTCTCTTCATGCCCGTAAGTCGTAAGTAAGCTTTCAGTGTCGACCAGTGCTGCAAACATAAGCACTTTGGAAGTATCTGTACTTCACTTAAGTATTTACATTTTATCCTTCTTTATACTTTCACTCCTCTACAATTCATAGCTCCATCACATTTACCTGAACGCATTTACCTGACATTTTGGGAAATATGCTCATTCGCTCTCTTGCTGAGAGTTAATTGAGAACACTGATACCACTCTAATGAGTGTATGGTAAATATGATGCAACAGCCAGCAGGTAGTAACGTTAGCTCAGGTACGAAGACTGGAAACACACACAAACAGCTAGCTAAGGCTCCGTGATTAATAAATATATTCAGTTATATCTGTACAAAAGCCGACATGTCAAATCCAAACATTGCGCCATTGTCATGTCTGGACACTTTGATTTCTGCACTAGTCTCAATACGCTAATCAGTGAGATTTAAAGGTGCTGGAGGTGGATTTTCTTATCTTTGAACAGAACAAAGCTAGCTGTTTCCCCCCCAGGTTAGCTAGCTGTGCTAAGCTAACCTGGCTTAGTTTAGCACAGTCTTTGTGCTAAGCTAAGCCAGGTTAGCTTGGTATTTAGCATACGGATATTGGAGTGGTTTCTTCTCATCTAACTCCCTGCAACAAAACAAATAAGCATATTTCCCAATAACACTCAACTATCCAATAAAGCTTAAACCAGTGATTTATGACATGTGACCCCTCAGTAGTTGGGGCCTCCGGTCACCCGTTGTTAGCAATTCCACCGAAGACTCATTTTCCTTCTAAACTTCTCAGATGGTTTCACTTAAATAACTGTTCAAGGTCCAAAGAAAAAAAGAAGAACATTTTAAAAAGAGAATACAAATTTGTATACTAGAACTTTGTTTTTTTTTTTTTTTTATCTTTCCTACCACATTAATCATGTCATGACCCCTCAGATTTGTCTTGTGACCCTTTTGAGGGGCCCGACATTAGTATCAGTTAGTATCTTACTTTAACGTGGCATTTTGTTCAGTCTGTTTTTCCCCAACTGAGCTGCTTGATTGTTTTTTTTTATCTTAAATGGAAAAGCACTGTGTTGTTGCTCTCATTATACTGCAGTGTCTCACTCAGAGGCTTGATGTCTTTGGTTACGTCTGTTGAGACGTTCACCCTTGAGCAGTTCCTGTTCCTGTTCCTGTCCCCCTGGCTGCTGCTGCTGAGGACCAACCGTCATACACACGCATCAGTGTGACATGTGGCATCTAGACTGTCATAACCTTCATGTAGTATGCAAGTAGGTTATAAGCGTAAATACTTAGAGGTTGGAGCTGGTGCTTCCCCCTCAGCACACTTCAAAACTCCCGCATCCTTCCGCTCACTGAGCAAATGGTAATGTGTAAACAAAGCTGGCTGACCTGCCTGCCTCACCACAGATGTCACCATAGTGTTCTTTTGGGTTGCTTGTCGTGTGTTTTCATCACGACAGCAGCACAACAACACAACAAAATGTTCTCAGCCAGTGTGTGATAGTGAGCTCAACTGCGGTTCTGTGTTTGTACCTTTTGGGAATGAGGTGAACGTGAGGATGGCCACATAGTTAAGCTAGTGTGGGTGGTGCATATTGTCAAGGCTGCCACCATCGTCAACACACCCTACTTCCTGTTGCGTAATCTCTACATGTCAAAGCCCACACACTGTTAATAGAATTAAATGTGGCTGGTATCTCTGATTTCATGAGAATTTACTGTACATGTTGCTGTTACAGCAGCTCATCAACAAAACACTGTTGTTTCATTTTTTAAATATTCTCCATCAGGCTGTCTTACATGCAGTCACAAGATCAGAGGAAGACATTCTTTCCCACAGATTTGTCTTCTTCTCATGGATCTAAACTCACATCTGACCTCTCGTAGCATGTTTCTGCCCTCTCAGGTGGAATTTAAATTGGAATTACAGACTTGAATATAACCTTTTTTTTCAGCCGCACCTGACTTGTCCTGCAAATTCATCTTTTCTTCCTTGACTGAATAAAAATGTGCAGTTTACAGTAAGTGGCCTACTCATGCCCTGACGTTGGCACTGTTAGTGGGAATATTTCTTAAGCACGTTCAGTACAGCAGAGGAGAAATTTTCACTTCCATAATATTCATGATTTTGGGGCATGGCTGTCAAAATAAAACAGGATGTTAGCTTAATTTACCAGTGTGTCAGAGTGGTCTGGTAATCTAGGAAAGTTTTAGAGGGGAGCTTTGAGGAACAGTGCATTAGGCTCAACTTTCTATATTGACCAAAACTTAGGCACCTCAAAAGATCATTTGGACGTCTTCCTTTTTTAAAAAAGTCCTGCCACTTTCAAATACATTGAATCTATTACTGAGGTGTATCGGTGTTAGATCGACGTTGTCTTTGTATCTCAAGAGAAGTGATTTATTGACTGTGAATGACTTTGTGTGATCTTTAAGAACTCAAATCTGCAATTCTACTGCAGAGTGATCTGGGGAACATTTGACCAGTTCTTTATCTAATGTCTTAGATATAAAATGTCATGTTTTGTTCAGAGGTGGAAAATTAGTAAGTAATATTACTGCTGCACTTTAGTACAGTTTTTATTGCTTAACTAAAGAGAAGGCTCTGAATAAGCCTTTTGGACTTTTTTTTCTTTCCTGCACTGCGATTACTGTCTTTTATATTGAATATGTCGTGTCCTAATTATTGTGCAAACTAAAACTATTTGGTTTACTGTGGCATGAGACAAAGAAATTCAGCTAAACCTCACCACTGAGAAGCTGCAGAAGGCCTTTTTGCTTAAAAAAAAATTACTTAAATGACAAAACATCAAAACCGACTGAATGACTCTAACTTGACTGGCTCTTGTGTGCTGGATAAACTTTTCAAATATAATGAAGAGTATTCTGATGGATCATCCTTAGTCTTTTTAGCTTTCTGTAATAGTTATGAAATCTTTGATTATTTTAACCTAACGGGTAACTAAACCACCAATATTCCAGTTTAGTTCCAGTTGGCACAAAACATTTTTTATGATAATAATTTATTTTTCCAGTCAGATTCCAAAATATTTGTACAAACCCAGAGGAAAGTAAAGTTTTATCAGGCTTATGTTACACATCAATGTATAAACTGATTTATTAACGAGACATCATTACAGTGTTAAGTGCACTCATACAGTGAGTGTATTGAAATAAACTCTTCTCACACACAAATGTTGCTCTAATAATCAAGCCAACGCTCATTTTGCAAGGATGGCCTGATGTTACACAAGATCTGGGCAGTGATACTTGCTGTGTAGTGACCGCAAGTCACTTCTGCTCGTCAGTTTTGTGTTTTCATAGTCATCTACAGCAAAATAGCAGAAGTGAACAAGGATGTTGAAATCTTGGTTCACTTCAAGACAGATCATGTTCTGGTCCGTTTACCGTAGCTCAGGCGGTCTGGCTTCCCGTTACAACGTATGGTCCGGATATCCGATGTTCCCTTTCACGTAGAGGAGGAAGTGTAATTAAACGAGCAAAATCAGAGTGTAAGTTAGAAATCACATTTATAAATATCTGTTTTAATTGCAGCTTAAACGATGACTCAAGTTTGGCAGTTCGCGATGTCAAATATTTTGGATTTGTGGGCCCAAACATCTTGAATGTGCTTTGTGTTTTGGCCAAACTTGAGAAAGTGTAAGATGGTCAGTCGTCTTTTTCTTCAGCACTCTGAGCAAATTGTTTCGAGACAAACTGTTGCAGTATCTGAGAGCGCTTTAATGCCTCTAAAATCAACAGAAGGTCAGTACAAGTGCTATAAGGGGTTGGAGTCTGTGGGATGAATCAAGATCAGAAAATGTATGACCAACTTTTAACAATTCAACAAGGAGGGATGTTAAAATGGAAGACACAACACACCTGAGCACCTGGCTAAACCTGTTTTCCAAAATTTACCAGAATTAAAGTTGAGAGTCGTTAACAGGTTAGCAGAGTATCACTAGGTTCAAAATACCGCCAGGTTTATCTGCATTCAGCTTAAGGCCATGTGTAACTTCCTATCAGTCAGCAAAACAATTTTAAGACATAATGTGCTAAAAGACATATAAATAGAAAACAGAACAGGGCCCAAATTAGAACCCTGAGGTACTCCACTATTTAACTGTGGTCTGGTGGTTACAGAACAACAAAGAGCAAGGGACTAATTGAGAGTTTTGTCTGATCGTAACAGATTATCAGCTAAATTATAACTTTGCTGATATTCTATATTTTACATTCCCATACAAAGCCAAAACAGAATAATGACCTGATTTTACAAACAAGTATTGTCTGTTACCAAAACATGATATATCTTGTTTGTCTGTGCCACAGAGCTCCATTGTTTTATTCAAAACACACCTTTTAGTCACACTGTTGCTATAGGTGACATGTTCTTTCTGATGAGACTATTCCTTGTGCCTTGTGGTTTGTTGTGACTCAGTATTTTACAGATTTATGTATTGTTTAGGAGCCACAGACAAGGTA
Organism: Toxotes lorentzi; assembly: GCA_037833715.1. Lineage (NCBI taxonomy): Eukaryota > Metazoa > Chordata > Actinopteri > Toxotidae > Toxotes > Toxotes lorentzi. The sequence goes on from JBBMJY010000012.1 coordinate 20,475,428, forward strand.
CAGAAGTAGAAATCTACTGAGAGACGGACTAACACATTGTTCATTTTGGTCTTTTCACAAGATTTGTTAACTTTAACAAAAATATTTGAACACAAACAGCCTCATCAGTTTAGACACATTGACAGACTATGTCACAAGAAATCTTCAGTCACAGTCTTTGACCATATTAACAGAAGATAGTTGCGTTGTCATTGATGCGATGTGCCGTGTTCTGTTTTGTAACTGGTTTGATGACAAGGTTTATCATTATAATGACATGAATCAATCATCATAGACATGTTGTGTTCACTATATGAACAACAGCTAAATTTTGATTCAGGATTTTTGTTATGACAAAATACCAAATCAGTGCTGCAACAGCTTATTTGAATTATTGATCAATCATTTTGTGGATAAAATGCCAGAAAACAGAGGGGAACGTAACGTCCAAAATTCTAAGATGTTCACTTTACTATCATTTGACATCTTAGTTCACAAAATGACTTATGTTAGTTATGAATTCATTTTCTGTCAATCAACTCACTGATTAATTGACTAATAGTTGCAGCTCTATAACATGCATTCATTTGAATAAATGACCCTGTCTGTGGAGATGCTCCAAATCCCATTCAACCCACGTTCAGTGTAATTTCATTTCGACGCACATCTGTAGGTTGTGGTACTTCAGATGTAAAACAGCAACAAATGTGTTTTATCAGCCGGGACCAAACAAGTCCGAAAAACTGGACCAAAGCCAAATCAAATTATTAAAAGTGTTAAATAAAACCAGGCGGCGTCCTCAGCATCCGACTTTTTAATTTCACTTGGGAAACACTATCTGATATTACGTTATTGAAAAGTGTTTTGAGGAACAAACAACTGCTTAAACGCGTCAAAAAAAACAAATTTTTTTTTGACTCAGATGTAAAATTCTTCCATTTCACAACTGGTACACAGTGGACATCAGAAAGACAGGTTTGATCATGTCTGTGTGTGTGTGTGTGTGTGTGTGTGTGTGTGTGCGTGAGTGTGCGTGTGTTTGTATTGGTTTATCAGAGGAGTTTTTAGGAGGCCAGTTGGCCTCTGGAAGGGCTGTGATGCAATGAGGAGCTTACGGACAGACACTGCCCATTGACGGTAAAACACTGAAAGGGGGCTGGGCTAAACTTTCAAGAATAGAGGTCATCCTGTGTGGGAATTTCCCTCTCTCCTGTCAGCATGTGAGCTGGGAGCAGGGAAAGACTGCGTGGGGCTCAAATAGGAAACAAGGGGTCATCGAAGAAAAAATGCCTAGAATGTTTGAATGAACCTGTGCCAACACTGAGAGCTATAACGAGAAGAGCACGAGCAGCTACGGAGAGTTGGATGTTAGATTATCAACACACTATTTAGGACATGACTTTGTTTCTGCGATTGTATCACAAAAACTTCACAACTTTTCTAGAAATCTGTTCAGACTTGTGAATTTTTAACTTGTACCGTTTTGTACCCAGTAAGACCTCAAGCCAGGCCACAACCACTTACAGCTATTGTCATGTTTGTGGAGGATAACAATGTCTTATTCAAAAGTGGGTGTAACATTCTTCATGTGGTGATGTGCTGGAAAGGGAGGATATTGCACAACAGCTAAAGACTAAACTGTTCATCATTGAGTGTGTTGAAATATCCACTGTATTCAAAATGTCATCTCTCACTGCACAAAACAACATCACACAGTTTTCATACTTAGAGAGTATAAACTGATGTTTCTGTGCCAAAATAGCAGAGAGGTTTTTTTTTCCTCTTCTGTGCTGCTTAAAGCGAGAGATGGAAAACATTCCCCACTTCGTCAATCGTCAGGGATCACCTACAAATCCCACCGTGCTCCTTTCCTTTATCTTCTCTGTCTGGAGGTTGCTTGCTCATGACAAATACGTTTCATATTGTGCACACAGTGAAATGCAGTGTGAGGGCTTGGTAAATTCCACAGCAAACCAATTGTCAACTTATCTGTCATGTCTGGTGTAGCCTATTTTGTCACTCTTTGTTTGTTTTTTTTAACTTCTGCATTTTCTGCTGAGTGTTTTTTTTTTTCAAAAGGAGGTTTGCTCAGGATTGTTCATATCTCCCCTGCACTGAATCCCAGCCAGCTCTTGTCTGTTGAAGCGTGACCTGACGTGGTGTGAGGAGGTTAGTTGCTGATTAATTTCCATGCAACCTTGAACCCCTCTCCGGGCCAGTGGACCCAGCAGACTATTGACAGAGCCATGTGCTAAAGATAAAACCAACATTTCTGTGCTGCGTGCAGTGTGTGACCAAGTCTTTTTTTTTTTGCAGCGGTCAGCAGTATCATTTCAGCAGAAATTGGCTCGATTTATTTCAGGACCTGAGGCCTTTTGTGTCAAATCACTAACCAGAGGAACGAAAATGGCGGTGGCATTAAGAGTTGCCCAGTAATTCTCTGGAGAGTCTGCTTCTTGAATTTGAGGAATCACCTCACTTTTATGTTGTATTTAACGGCAATAGAAACACACAGATTCACAAATCAACACTGGATGCCATTTTCTGCTTTGTGGATACAATAAATGATAATTAATTGCGATGATAGTGACCCATAGCATTATTAAAAATGTCTGTGGCCTTATTGTTCATGACTGGATTCGTAAAATTCTCTCTATATGCAAAAGGAAACATCAAATTCCTACAGTGTGTTAGTGTCTCTTTCGATTTTGCCATATTGGTCCAAATTAAAAAGCTGCAAATTTGCCTTATTGTGGAGCCCGTTTTCATCTGCAATGTGTTGTAACTCACACACTTGGTAATACACCGTCTGACTATACCATGAGTATGAATGTTTAAGGCAAGCATTACACCACTGTCTGTCTCAGCCTACACCTGCTGCAAAAGGACAGAAAAGAAGAAATTACAAAAGAAATTGTTAAGACAAAGTATAAATCTGTTTAATTCAATAAAATATCAAGTACAATTAAAGCACTTCCCCTTTTAATATTAAATAATTAGACTTATTTCATTCATTGGCAATACTATTACAAAGAGTTGCATCATTTCACTGCAGCACAACTCTTCCCTTGACAACCCTTGCTCTGAATACACAAAACGTAGAAATTCACTCGCATGTATGTAAAACCTGCACAGAAATACTGCATACACCAAAATTACATCTGAGAATAAAGCTAAGGTGACAAGTGAAGAATCGTGAATGATTGCGCAATCCATGCACCCACTTCTTTAAGTCCCATTCAAAGTGTCCTTGTAAACTGGCGGTCGCTGTCTTCACCTGTGAAGCGTACCGTTTTCAGCACTCGTTCAGTGGATCGCCTCCGGCTCTAAAGTCCATCAATGATTAGACAAGCAGCCCAGAGATCCACCTGGGGCCTCCGGTGGAGGTTTCTAACATTGTCCGGTGGCAGAGAGCAGGTTGCGCAGGGTGGCCAGCTCTCTGGACAGCTGCTCCACACGCTTTTGTAAACGATCGTTCTCTGCAGCCAGTTCCAGCACTTTATGTTGAGTCTCCAAGTTGCGCATTTTGGCTTTGTCCCTGCTCTTCCTCACGGCGAGGTTGTTCCTCTCCCGCCTCAGCCTGTACTCTTCACTGTCCTTGTCCAGGCGTTTCTTCGCTTTCCCGCTGGACATTTTGCCACTGTGCGACGGTGACCTGCTTTTACCTGACGGGGCAGGTGTGCCGGGCGGGCTGGAGCAAGTCGAGGACGCAGTGGAGATGTTTCCAAGACTGCCGCTGGTGGACTGGTAATGAAGGTAGGACCTCATGTCAAAACCAGACGACCCGTTCTCCATCTTTGCGTCTTCTTGACTGTCGTCTCTCTCAGCAGCAGCAGGTCTGTAGCGGCTCCCGACGAGCTCAGGGCTGAGGACACTATCCACACGGGTCTCCTGCAGCTCGGTGTAACCCAGCGAGTAGGGCTCCCTGGGGTCCCGCAAGTTGTCGCACTGACTCGTCTCCAGCTCGTTCAACAGCGAGTAGTTCTTGTAGTTCTGTAAAGCTGTAACTCTCTTGATCTTGTTCTCCGCCAGGAAATCTGAGAAAACGTCCCCTTGGTGCTGCTGCTGCTGCGTCTGCGCCGCCAGCTGCGGACAGTGCAAAGCCGAATCCAGGTAAACACTGAAGTCTATCGCTCTCTCCCGCTCTTCAATGCCCAGCTCCGACATCGAGTCGCCGAGCCTCCAGTAAGAGCCGCCGCTGATGGGACTGATAATGCTGTCTCTACTGTGGATAGCAAAGCTGCCCTCGTCGTAGAAGCCGGCCACTTCCATGGATCTTAACACCCGCCGGATTGCAGGAGCATGGAGGGCTGAGATGAGGCGCCCAGAGTGGTTTTGGTTCGGTCGCCTCAGTTGTGAAATGGCTCAAGTGTCGGAATGTAGTGAGTTTAAATCCAGTTGTGTCACCGCCTGTGACAACATGCAGTGGAGCTACTTTCACAGCCTGCGCTCATGGATTTGGGAGGAATTGACAGGTCTTCTTATCTCGGGGGGGTTTTATTACAAGAAGGGCGGGGTTTCTGGGCAGGTGACGCGCAGCGGAGAGCCAACCGGACAACCTGTGCTGCTTTCAGAGGAGCTCTTCCACACTCAACTACGTGTATTTGGACATCATTTAAAAAAAGAAAAAGAAAAGAAAAAAAACTCACTAGATCTGCTTTTTGCACAGCATTGTGACAGTTAAGTTGCGCCAAGGACTTTGGATTTCAGCATCAGAAGGAGGGGGGCACTCATTCACTGTTTTCACTAATTTATCATAAACAGAAACTGAGACAACTGAGTTCAAAAATAAAAACTGAAAATACAAACCAGTCACTCAGCACCGCACGACGTCTGAATACTTTTAACCAGCATTGGCTGACAACACGTCCATTCACGCCCTCTACAGTCACATCTCATCACCTCGACAATAATGGAAAAATTCCACCCAGTGGCAACCTGTTTACCATTTTTTTTCCTAACTTCATGCGTAATAACCTCATAACGGCGATGTTCACGAAAGCACCCCTGGACACATCTGCAGACAGTTGTTTCCCCACAGCGTTCACAGACTAGTTTGAACCAGTCTCTGCGTTGTTTTTGCTGTGTGGCTGAGCGTGCGAGATGAAACATCCACTCCAATACTGTATAAGGGTCAGTGTGGGTGCTGGGTCGAATTTAATGGTTTATTATGGAATGGTTCATTACTATAACAATTCACTGTGTTTTCAGTAAGATCCAAGAAAATTCGCTGAGTTGCTGCAAATGTGGTGATTTTCGCTCTCGGACCAATACATTTAAAAATGAACAGGACACAAAGAAGCGACAATAACCGGACACAGCGGCTTCGCCCGGGTGCCACAAACAGGACTTGGGATCATGTACAGGTGTTCAGGTGCTCTAATGAGTCTCTGCATACAGCCACTTCTTAACTTGAGTCTCAGCTCTTTTCATATGCTGTGCAATTTGCGATCAGAGCAGAGCGATTTGGGTTTAATGTGAGGTGTTATTGCCATCTTGTGTTGAGCTGCCAGAATGTACACAAGCGATCTTACAGCAGCAGAGTCGATGTAAATGTTTAGGACGTGTGTGTCTCTTTTCCGTTTGGGCTTGCATTCAAAATAAAATGTCTTGCCTTTACCAGAAACCTACACTCCCCCCTCTTCCCACGCGGATCCCCAGAAAATGACTGCACTAGTATTTACACTTCATTTTATGACTCATCACAATTTGTTGCTTTACTGGGAATTTTAGTTGTATTGCCCCCCCCCCCCCCCTTTTTTTTTCTTTTTTCCCTCTTGGGCTGGATTAATTGCTAACTGCTGTTATGCTGTTACCATATAATGGTGACTCCATGGTTAGGATACACACAAGGCTGGGATAAAATGTTAGGAGGCCCTGGGGCAAAGACAGCACCAGGTTTTCTAAATAATGAAGGTTTTAATTGAGAAAACATTCTTTCACAAAGTCCCTCTACAAAACCACCAGATAATCAGTTAGCACAGAGTGAACCTGGGACTTTTGAGGTGCCTGGTGGTCAATTGCCTGCTTTGCCTGGTTGGTAATCCAGCCCTGGACACACATTTTGAAGTACTCAGATGCTTTGCTTAGGTAAAAGTTAAAAAAAAAATCACAATGTAAAGCATTTCATGCTACTTTATATTTCTACTTCTCTCTGTTTAATTAACAACTACCTTCATTTGACCAGCAACAACATTAAAATGCTGCTCACAGAGTGAAGCAACAGCTACAGTGATGTAGTATACAACACTGACAGTACGTGTACTTTCACCCCTGATAAGTCTGGGTTCATAAGTGGTGGAAGAAGTACTTAGATGGTTTACTTAAGTAAAAGTAGCCACGCCACAGTGCAGAAGTACAAGTAAAATATATGCATTCGAAATATGATTTCAGTAAAAGTACAAATGAAATGACATGAAATGTTAACATTTCTTGTCATAAAGTCATAGAGCTCAGTTAAAAGGCACAAATGAGGAGATTATGGAGAGGCAAAACAACCCAAAAAAAAAAAAAAGTCACATAACAACCACCGAGATGCAAAGTCACCACAAAGAGACCACAAAACGACGACAGCAGACGTTTTTGTGCGTCTCTTTCAGTGTGGAGGTGTCTGACGTGACTATTATTGTTTCCTGTTTGAAAGTCATGGAACAGTTGAAGGACTCAAAATGGCCACAAGAGGACTGCAGAACGATCTGAATGACTACGAGAGACACAAAACGACCACATAGAAACAAAACAATGCTGTCTTATGTGTCGCTGGGGGTCTTATGAAGGAAAGGTGGGAGGGGGGGTCTTTTTTTGTCATAACAGTACTTCCACGACTTTACACCTCGCATGCCTCATCCGCTGTCAAGCTTCGGTTACTTACCTGTTCCGGTGTTTTACGTGTTCAGTGTCAGGTACGTGCCGACAGCTCCACCTACCGTGCGTCCAGCAGAGGGCTGAGAGCACACAGGACGGGTGGGGTCGGCAAATGCGGTCTTTCCCCCTCGCAACCCCTATTGGTCACACGGCTGTCTGTGGAACCGCTTCCCGCACGGTGATTGGCTGCAGCGCTCACCGACCTGCTCCCGATTGGTCGAAATCGTTACGTTGTCCGTGGGCTGAGGAAGTTGATGATTCCGTTGGTTCCTGGCTGCGAGTAGAGAGACCGAAGGGGCCGGGGCTGGGCCCACACCGGAGAAATGGCGAGAATGGTGAACGAGAACGGATGTGGAGAGGAAACACAGAACCCAGAGCCGCAGGGACCGGGTCGGGGAGCGGCCAGATGGGGTCCACAACACGCCGGTGCCCGAGAACTGGCCACTTTGTACTCGCCAGGTGAGTCGATCTCTTCAGCAGCTCCGTGTCATCGGCTTGTTCCTCCGGTTCAAGTGTCCATGAGTGGCGTGACATAACGACGGGCTTTATATAGTTACCCAGTATGAAACTGGAAAAAAAAAAACTAACATCACAAACAAGTAAACAAAAACAAAGGTTTATCTTTAACTGCTACACTTAAATGACACCGAGCAATCAGCGACAGTTGCAGCCTCAGTGTTGTTGTTGTTGTTGTTGTTGTTGTTGTTGTTGTTACACAATGGGAATCATGTGAAATGGGCTGAACTGGGTTTGAGTCGCAGTTGTCCCTTTGACATTTCGAGCATCAGGCAGAGGTTATAGAAGAATCCACGGCCTCATTCGTCCGTGGAGCCGCTGTGACCTTTCACAACAACGCTGTTGCTAAGTCAGCCCGTGTAGACTGTAACTCAAGAGAGCCGAAAACTAAGGGTCCAAATAGTTCTGGGATCTCGGCCGTGCCACTGAGCCAGTCCTCCCACCTTCACGCCTGCCACTTGACCTCACGAAAAGTGAGTCACTGTACAAAGACTTGATGTCTTCTGAGCTGCTCATATTCAGTTCAGGACCTTACTGGCATGGACGGATTATGAGAAAATAGGTGTTTAGGTACAGGCAGGTGAGTGACCCCCCTCACCAGTCCTCCACAGGACCCCCTTACTTGTTTTTGTTGTGGTCGTTTTGCATCTCTTTGTAGGTGCTCTGTGTCTCCTTGTAGTTATTTTATGTCCTTTTGTAGTTGCTGCTGTCGTCGTATTTCTTCGTGGTGGTTGTCGTTTGTCGCTGTGGTCATTTTGTGTCTTGTAGCTGAGTTCTGTGACTTTCAGAAGCACAACCACAGGGGCCCCGAGAAGTCGGGGGATCCAGTCTGCCCATTCAGTAATCCACCTACGCTTACAAGGATTTGAATATGACCGTGTTGTGTGTATGGTGATCAGACTTTAGCCTGCTAGAGGGGGTTTTTTTTAGAGATTATATCCATCTTTGAGCTATAAGATGTGGACAGGTATTTCAGGCCCAGCTGCTCCACAGTGTCATGTAACTAGAAAAGTGCAGAGGAATGTCTCCTCACCCAGTGTCGCTGCTGTAGAGAAGCATCAGCTAATTACTCATGCTGACTAGTTTACTAACCTTTGGACAGATCAGTTTGAATTAGATGATGTCACATGAAGTTCAGGTGCTGTGGACTGGAGACATAATATAACTGATAACCAGGATCGGAGGGCTCGTGTGCTCTGGTTGTACTAATATATATGCTCATGTTTCTCTTTAAGGCAAAAGATGTCAGGAATGGATAAGTGTTGTCCTCTGCTTCTCCCTCATGGCCTTCAACTTAATTCACCTCCTTGCCAATTTCCATCTGGGGCATTTGTGGTACATTCTGTTGGGCATTGGTAAGTGCTGACTGTATAACGTCCTGATCTTGTGTTGTCAGTAGTTGATTAGTTCTGTTGTTTTTTTCAGAGCTACAGTCCAAAGAAGTGTTGGCTGTTCTCCTTTCCTAAAAACAATTTTCTCATCCACTTTGCCGTTCTCCTCTCATTCTCAAACTCCTTTTCAGTGGCAGGAATACTCACCGCAGACTTTGCGTCAGGACTTGTTCACTGGGGGGCTGATACGTGGGGATCAGTGGATCTACCCATTTTTGGAAAGGTAAGGGTATCCACAAGCCAGTCTCTAGAAATAGAATCCACTGTTTGTACTCCAAACAATCTGTTTTTGAAAGGAATGTGCTTTTTTCTTGCATTCACAGTGTGTATTCACAGTGTCTGATCTGTCCTGCCTTTATAGGCCTTTATACGACCATTTAGAGAACACCACATCGACCCCACAGCCATCACCCGTCACGACTTCATTGAGACCAATGGTGACAACTGCATGCTGACCATAGTCCCTCTAGCAAACATGGCCTTCAACTTCCTCACCCTCTCCCCTGGTGAGTTTTGTATCAACAAACCAAGTCTGGCATGTTCTTGTACATGAAAATGCTATAATCTAATCCACTGTTACTTAAAAAAAAACGGCAGAGGGCAAATGAATTTCCGTCTCACCTTGTTTCTTTCTTCGTGTAATTGCAGCGGAGATTTACCACATCTACCCCTGGTACTGCTACTTGTTTGCACTAGCCATCTTTGTGACCCTTACCAACCAGATTCACAAGTGGTCGCACACGTACTTCGGCCTGCCTCGTTGGGTCGTATTCCTACAGGACTGCCACATCATCCTTCCCCGCAAGCACCACCGCATCCATCACGTCTCCCCCCATGAGACGTACTTCTGCATCACTACAGGTTCGTGCTTTTACTTCCTTATGGCAGAAATAAAGAGTCAGCCTGGTTGTTTTGAAGATGAAAGGGGATGAGAGTCTGGCAGATTTGTCACTGAGCTTTGTCTCTGCAGGTTGGCTGAACTACCCACTGGAGAAGCTGGGTTTCTGGAGGTACCTGGAGGATCTTATCCAGGGCGTGACAGGAGAGAAGCCCAGGGCGGACGACCTGAAATGGGCTCAGAAAGTCAAGTAATGCTGCAGGCTAACTGCACCCTACCTCAGAAGACGCTGGCTCCGTCCAGGCTTCTCATCCCCTTTTTTGCCTCACTTAAACTGTAATTCATAGGAAGGAAAACTAACAGTTTCTGATGCCATAGCTTTTAAGTCTTGCACATTTTGTCTGTTTTTCAAGAGGAGGGCTTTGTTGATGGAATTTTTCATTACTTACACATGGAGATCATAATTTCAAATTGCAATATATCCTTAACTCTCCATACATCTAACACAGCTCATCATGTTTTTGAGGTGACTGCTGCTAAGAAGTTGGTCAGATGCATAATTTGAATTCGCTGTCCGAGGAGATTAAAAGATTTCCCTCACGTCTGAAAATTCAAACAGTCCCAAGAGAAAATACTTGAAAGCGTGAACACTCCGATTTCTTCTCCAGAGCCACAACTGATTATTTGGAGAGTTGATAAATCGTATTATATTTGGCACTTATTTTTTCTGGATCAGTCTTTGCATCTCCTCCTTATCAAGGATTTATTTGATGTGAAAGTGATAAAATAGGATTTGGGCCATGGTAAGTAGCAGGTGGTAGGAATTTAGGATGCTTTACCAATGTTGATAGCTAAAGAACAAATTGGTTAGTTGCTGTTACATTTGTTGACTGTTTTTTTTTTCAGAGAGGTGATAAAAATGTATAGATTTTTTTTCAGTATCAACTAGTCCCCATTGTTGATTCTAGTAACTTACTACAAATGCAGTTGCAGCCATATTTAATAGTTTAGTCGTGGATTTGTAAATCTGAGACAGTGACTACAGTTACAGTGGAAGAGCCAGTGCTCCTTTACAGCCAAACTCATCCAAACCAGGATGGTAAATGGCAGCTCAGAAGTCACGTTTTAAAACACACAAACCAAAAAGAATAAAAAAAACAAATTGCTCATATTGCTGTCAGACCTTAAACTGGCATTTCTATTTGAATTAGTCATTTTCTGGATGTTATTTGGCCACTGAAACTGCAAACACAGAAGATGAGAACATAAAGCCATTAAAAAAAAATCACATGGAAACAGGTGTAACTGTAGTCAGTGTTGATGCTAGACCATCGGAAAATCTGAGCAAAAATACATGTGTCCTGCTGTTGTTCTGCTGAGTCATTCTGGGCCGATTAAGTGGTCTTTACAGAAGCACAGTGTGCCACTGTGAAAGGCAGTTTTAGGGTTTGACTCCTGGTAAACAGACAGTCCTGCAGAGGCACATGCCGTTTTGTCAAGCTGCCTTACACACCGTAAATGCAGTTCTTGTGTCTTGCTTTTGTTGCTTGTTTTGTTTTTTTTGCAGCACTGCTTTGTGCTGTTCCCGTGGAAATTCTTTCTGGGATTTGTGTCTCCGTTAATCCGACACAGATACCGAACTTATGTGCCAAATGTATGTAACATCTTTTTCACTCCTCACATCTCGCTGTCCTCTTTGTAATGTGGGAAGAAACTGTCGGTTTCAGAGCGTAACATTCCTCGTGAGTAATGTTGCCACAGCGTACCGTCTTGGTAACTGTGACATGTTGATGTTACAAGGGCTTCAGTGAAAGCTGATGATTCAGGAATTTCTTCACTTCTATAGATGAGATTATGTAATGAATTCATTGGTTGATTCATTCATTGGTTTTTAATGCTTTAGTGAGTAATTTGTAAATGTCTTGTACAGCGACTAACTATGCAGTGTAATAAGAGGCCCTTAACTATACGTCTTAACTCATATGATTAGGTTAAAATGCCTTTCTTTTTTTAATAGTTTACACATATTTTGCTTAGATGGAAAACTGGAGCTCAAAAATTTAGCTACTTAATGAACTGCATGACAAAATTGCTTTTACTAATTAAGATGTCACTTACACAGACGTAAGAATGCGTGCATGCATACAGCATGTCGTCTTGCGCAAGCAATATACTGGGTCACCAGCTTTCCTTTGAGTTTGTGTGAAGCAGACACTGACCGGGGAGGATTGTGCTCGCTCCAGATGAAATTAATTGTACCTCTTTCAAAAGATGACCCCAGACTTTGACCAAATGGTCCCAGGTTTGAACTACCAAAATGTTGTCTTCATTCCAAGGAAATCCTGGCAAAGGTTTTCAGGTTTAAATGGGAGAAGCTGACCTTGTTGTTCCGTTGAGTAAACCAGGTTAAAGGCTTTACTATTAAGCCTCTGGTGTTATACTCCAAGTAGATAATTTAATCATAGCTATAATAAACTTTGAAACCAAAATTTTGTTTTATATTATGTAATATTCCAGTTTTCGAATCCTTCATACTTGACTATATACAATTATTCACCTTAGGTCAACTGCAGATTTACACTACAGATTGCATAGTGCTTATAGGGTATTGTGAGAAGCAGTTCTGTGTGCGCTAGATAGTGTAATGTATGCTGGTAAATTGATGGCATTTTGTGTCACTGCATCAGAGTTTAGGGCCTTCTACTCCTGTAGTTCTTTTTGATCAGTATTAGGCAAAATGTTGTTGGGATACCGCCAACAGCAGTCAGTAGACACATTTGAACTTTGACACACAACGTATTTTCTGAATAGGAATTTCGGCGTTGGCCCTGCCACCGCGCTTGAGTAAATTGCTTTTTGTGGTAATCTAAAAGTAATGATGATTTTTAAGGATGTTTTGTGTTTTTGTAGTAAAACAGGACAAGCTAAGGATGATGGTTAGAAATAGCAGACATGACCATGCGATAATTCATTTGTTTGGAGATTGACAAAACTGACCACCTTACATAGAAAGTATATGGTGAAGTGAGAAGTAACATACCACAATAATCTTTGCTTGGAGTCAGCTATAATTGCTATTTATGGCTGTTATAGTTGAAAGTCTGGTTGTGAGTATCGATCTAACATGCATTGACTAATTCTTCATTCTAATTCTCCAGATGAACCAAAACACTCCGTTAGTGAAGTTAAGACCTTTATGTAATAGGTAAAAGATATTTAAATCATTTCTATCCGTTTTTTTTTTGTTTGTTTGTTTTGGCCAAAGTAGCTGAATGATTTGAAATGCAATATAGGTTCTGTTGTAGCCATATATCAGTGCAGTTAACTTGACCTCCGTTATTGAGGTAGAATTTGTGATTAAGCTGTGTTTGGTTTTTCTGCTTAGAGACAATGGGCTTTCATTAGTGGATTTGAAGGGTATTTTGTGACAATGTGTGGTTAACTAAATATTTTCCCACTGGAAACAATTTTGTGGAAGCAAATTAGCTTGTTAGTAAATGGGGTTGGCAATTGTTGTTGGTATGTTTGACATGCTGTGTTGAAATCGCTTTTGTAATGATCCTTGGATTTTTTTATTGAATTGCCTTATCCTCTCCCTGATTGATTTACTGTAAATCTAGCCAGCGATATGGGAAAACAGTTCACTGACTTTAAATTGCCCTTCACTTGCCTCTCACTTTTTCTGAGGCAAGACCCATATGGATGTTGTAGTTGGTTATATATGCTGATGGTGATGGAGTTTTAGATATCAGAATAATGCCTTGATGCCTTTTTGTTGTCTTCCATGTGGGAGACTTAAAATGTATATATTAAACTGTATTTATAAATAAACTAAATAAACAGTTGTTAATTACTGCTTCTTGTCTTCTCTGATGCATTTTTTTCCCTGTCTTGGCTTCAGTTTAAAGATGTTGTAGCTATATAATTAAGCTTCACAATCTTAAAATTGTTACTTTCCCCTTTCTCTACCTGCATAATCTCACTAGTCACAATGTCCTCTGTAAAAAAGGCCTATTAGTAAATAGTAAATGTGATGGGACCTGTGTCTTTATCAGGCCTATTTAAAGGATAAAGATAAAGGTGAAAATCAGCAATGTGATAGTCAATCTTTTAATATGTTTCTTCTCTGCCTTGTTTGTTGAAATCTGGCCAATCCTTGGTTCCTAAAAAGTAATTTAATTATTTTCTAAAAGGCTCAGCAATTCCTTAAAACAGCCAGGATCTGACATTGTTACTCAAACACTCAAACAAGAGCAAATACTGTAATACTGGGAACTATTTTCAGCCACAGATGAACTCACGTTTGTTGATGTAGTGAGTATTTTCAGCAGCAGGATGGTTGTATGTGAAACAGAGTTAAAATAAACCACAGTGTCCGTGTTTACAGTAATGAAGGAACATGTCACCTAGTGCAACAGCGAGGTGTTTCTAATAGTTTTCTTTTTAATGGAGCTCTAAAGCTCAGAGGAAACGGACGTGTCAGGTTTCAGGGGTTCAGCTACACAGACAATACTTGTTGATCACATCAGTTCATTGTTTGGATATGGAATTTGTTTACAATAAGAAAAATATACAAGATCAGCTAAGCTATCCTTTATCTGGCCATTCTCTGTTTCACAGACTATACGCCACAGAACAACAAAGGAAGCGATGCTTTGCGTTTCTCCTACGCGCACGCACCGTTGGCCACAATGGCAAAGTTGCGTGCGCGCTCCCGCTGTGTAGCGACAAGATGGCGGTCGCCGCCGGATCAGGTAAATGTTCGGTAGAAATAAATCATCTCGAGAAGCGGGCGTTGAATAGTCGGCGCAATTGATTTTCACGATGTAGCGATCAGGTTTCACGGCGAGGTTAGTTATCTACTGACGCACCGGCTCTGTGAAAATATACATGCTAGCACAAAGCCTGGGCTGCCGAAGAGAATGAATAGGAAGCGATGCTATTAGCTAAGCCACCGCAAGTTAGGTTGGATAAAGGGAGATGCAGTATGACTGTCGATAGAGGAATTTCTTACCGTGTAATAGCCGTGTGATCATTTAACGCCGGTCATCTGCATATATGACCTTGCATAACGTGATTTAGCGTGATTACAGTGATTACAGTGTCCAGCGCTGACGCCACAGCACCGCCACCCTAACGTCCGGGTGATGTTAGCTCATGTGCGGCATAAATTTGTTTACCGACTCCGACAACGGCTGTGTCACAAACCGGGTCTTTAGCGTCAAATGTCGGCGAATCGGTGACACTGATTCAGCCTTTTGTGCATGGTTAACCCCAGGCTGTTTAATATCAACAATGACGGTACGTTTTCCGAGATACCGACTTCCAGCTAATCGAGAAAACATGATCCAACGCGGTTCTGAGTTTCAGTGAGGGAAGTCTGAGCTTGATTGCTGCACCAGCTGGCAGAGTGATTGTGTGTTTGCATGCCTCGGTTAACAGTGCAGCACCCTCATGTCTCACTGCAGAGGCCAAATGATGCAGCACCGTCGAGGCCAGATGCTAAATAGAAGGAATGAATATCATCTATCACCATCAGAAGACCGCTGAAAGCTCGTCAGCTGAGGCGTTCCTCATTGTTCTGTCTGAATGAGTCATGCCACGACCAGCTCGTACTTTATGAACTGCAAGTCATTTCTATGGCAAGCTCGGTGGCACCTGAATCCACCTGCCCTGCTGGAAACGTGCATGCGTGAGCGTAACAGCCTTGATTCGGTGTGTTTGTCCACAAACAGGCGTTAAAGTTCCTCGCAATTTCCGGCTCCTGGAAGAGCTGGAGGAAGGCCAGAAAGGTGTTGGAGATGGGACAGTGAGCTGGGGTCTGGAGGATGACGAGGACATGACCTTAACACGATGGAGAGGGGTGATCCTCGGCCCTCCGAGGGTGAGTGGTGCCATTTTTCTTTAAATGCTTACTGCACCGTGCTCATTACAGCGGCCGAGATGGTATCAGACTGTCATGTAACCATATGTGTGCAGCATCCTCTCAGTGTACAAGTTGTAGTAGTAAGCTGTCTGTTCACTGTGCTGTGAAGGAGTACATCAGCTAAGTTATGATGCTACACTAAACAAACTGAGTGAAAATATAGTTACATTTTTAATGGTCATAACCTGGTTTTGGGGTGTTTTCTTTGATGGATTTCACGTGGATGATATTGTTTAAATTCATTGAACATTGTGTGCTGTTTGTTGGTTGTTTCGTGTGCTGTCCTCTCATCTGTCCCCACTTGTCTCTGTCCACAGACAAGCTATGAAAACAGGATGTACAATCTGAAGGTTGAATGTGGGCCAGGATACCCAGAGTCACCACCGTTTGTCAGATTTGTGACAAAGATAAACTTGAATGGCGTGCACACCTCCAACGGTGTGGTATGTAAATCTTTTGAACCAGTTGATGTTCTGTCTTGATTAACCAAATTTTCATGCCTCATCAGTCAGCCATCTCTTTGAAACAGATGTTAGAGTTCTTAATCCTGCTCTTGTTTACATATCCCAGAGGGATTTATTTAAAAAAAAAAAAAATTAAAGGTGCACACAGTTAAAGGAAGATTTCTTTGCATTCCTTAGTCATGGACTCTGTGGACTGGTCATTCCAGATTAGAAGGTTCCTGTTCTGAGTGTATGCCTGAATCCTCAGACAGCTAATACTTCTTCAGCTTAATTCTGGCACAAGATATAGAGCACTGTACAGTATATGGTTTAAGACATGTACATCTTTATCTTTACTTTGATATCTCAAGGCACATTCACACTGACAGCTTAGTCTCAATCGTATTGTTGTTTACATAATGTGGTAAAATTACCATGTTTTTCCTTACTTGAATGCAGACCAAGAAACCGTACTGGATCCACCAGAAGGAGGTGGTCTTAGATTGGTTCCACTCAATCTGTTGAATGTTTGTTGTTCTCGATTTAGGAGCACAGAAAATATGATGGCTAAGGTCAAAATGACACACACTGTAGGGCAGTGGAGAACATACACTTGTCTCGAGTGGTTGTGCTCCTTTCATTTCTTCAAATATAGCAATGCCCACATATTTATGTTTTACAGTTTTCCTATTGAACGTTAAAATAGGCACCAAAATCATGTCCTGACAACTGTGGACACAACACTTGAAATTGAATCAGCAAAGTTTTACTTAAACATACCACACACTGAATCCATAATAAACACATTTAAAAGCAGTTGGTAGCAACTAAGCACAAAACTCAGGTTTGTATTCAAACAACAAAAACTAACGTAAAAACCGTCTGAACGTGAAGGAAATCACAAAATCTACATCACAGAATATCTTTAAACTCCAATTTCTGACATTTCGGTCACTTCAGAAGGTAAAAGCTAAGACGGACGATTTCTGTTGTCTGTGATGTTCAACATAAAATTGTTATTTCAAAAAAAAACTTTATGGGAGGGTTTTTACAGCGCAGCATGATTTGCATCCTTACTCGTATTCTCTGTCCTCCAGGTTGACATGCATGCGGTGACTGCACTGGCCAAGTGGCAGAACTCCTACAGCATCCGGATGGTGCTGCTGGAGCTGCGACGGCTCATGACGTGCAAGGAAAACATGAAGCTTCCTCAGCCACCTGAGGGCCAGATATACACCAACTGAGCCCCTGCTTCTTTTGCCTCCATCTTTTTCTCCTTTCCCCACTCCAGCCCTTCTGTTTTGCTTTCATCCCTTTATCCCCTGCCATCCGCCATGTGATATTCCACCTCTTGCCAACACCTTGGCTGAGCACGCACACACACACGCACACACACGCACACACACACTCAGTCACTCAAATATACAGTAATAGGTATACAATAATAGGTACATGCAGACATAAACACACACACACACACACACACACACACACACATACACATATCTGTATACACACTTATTACACACTTATTGAGCATTCATGACAGTCATTCCAGACCCCCGCCCCCTCCCTCTCCCATCACTGGAGCTCTGGGTGGACTCGATGTGACGAGGCAGGCGGAGTCCTCAGTCCACACCAGATATGATCATTCGAATACTGTACATCTTACTAATCTTTTTTTTAATTATTATTTGTTAAAAAAAATGCAGATTGTACAATAACATAAATAATCTTATTGAGTGTATCTCTTTGTCTGTTGCCTTTTTGTAACATTGAGAACGGCCACTTAACGTAGTTGCACATAGATGACTAGACGGTTGGTTGCTGTTAGTTGTGAGATAATCTTCTCTAAAGGTTTACATATAAAATCCCAAACCCAAAACACATTTAACCTGGCAAATAATGTTAAGAATGTCTTGTCATGTGGCCAGATGTCTGAAATATTTTCTTCAGTATGTGTTGACATGGGTTTGCACATTTTCTTTTTTTTTCCCCACAAGAAGTTCCTTAGTAAATGCATGACTACAGCTCAGCAAGGTGCCTGGAAGTGGCCGCCCTAATTACACATGGCTTTTTATTTTGTTCTATGTAAGAGCTGTCCAAAGTGAACGTTGTATCTATACCACTATATCTGATCTTAATATGCATATTTGCGTAGTATGCATATCTGCTGTAGGTCTGCAGAAGTCCCAGTTAAACCATGCTTGAAAATAGAAGTGAAATCAGCTACCTCTTTTGGTCCTGTGTAACGTCAGAGGAGTTATCTGACTTGTGAAACTGTCTTTGCTACTTCATGTGACAATTTGTTTTACTCTCTCCACTTCTTTCATAAATCTTACTTCATGCTTTTCATGCATTTGTGTCGTTGTAGATCACTACGTGTGTTTAGTGCTTTTGGGTTGCATGGAGGTGTATATGGAGCGATAGTGACTGGTATGTGATTATTTACATAACCTCTGCGCTTGAATGACCCTGGGAGATTTGGCGGAAGTGTGATGCAAGCACAGACCGCTTAAAGGCACAGTCCAACATTTTGGGGAATATGTTTTGTTTTTGTTTTTTTCACTCTTGCTGAGAATTAGATGAGAAGATTGATATCACTCTCATGTCAACAAGCAGAATATGAAGATAGATCATGTGCTTAGCTTAACATAAAGCCTGTCTGAAAAAGTCCACCTAACAGCTCCTCTAAAAGCTCAATAATTAGCCCATTAAAATTAGTTTATTCTGTAGCAGTCACTGGTCTGGCCAAGAAACAGTTGGAGTAGTTCTTGGAGTCAGTTTTTCTCATGTAAGTCTGAGCAAGAAAGCAAATAAGTGCATTTCCTAAAATGTCAAACTATTCCTTAAGGATTTTACTTCCAGTTTAGCTCCTACTGGTTCAACAGCAAGGTTTGTGCTTCCTGATAAAACAACAGTTTTTATTTTAGTGGTCAAGTTTGTGTGGAGACAACTTATAAGCAGTGGTGGAAGAAGTACTCAGATCCTTTACTGCAGTAGAAGTAACAGTGCCACAGTGTGGAAATACGGATAATGAGTCCTTATGACAAATTAATAATTCAACAAAGATAGCTCTAACCACACAGCATTGTCCAAACCTACTAATGAAACAGTCTCTTAACCACTACTGAAGTGTTATTTATAAATGTTAAGGGCAGGGTGCATCCTTAAACTGCCAAACAAAGCAAAGTTACGCATCATTTACTCAGACCTAACTGTTTAAGGTTGAGGGATCCACATGAGGCCATCCAGGTGATCTGGTCTGCTATAAAGAGTCTTAAAAATGGGAAGGGATTGTTCCACAAAAACATTTACTCATGTAGGTGACTGTACTTAAGAATACACATGAAGTCCTTGTAATTTAGTATTGAGAGGGAAAATAATGTACTTTTCACTTCACTACATTATTTTGACAATTCTAGTTACTCAACAAATTAGGAGTTTACATATAAAGAAACATGATGAACTTATGAACCATGATTTATTGTCAAACATATGTAAATTACTTCAAACTAACACAGTAAAATGCTGCTCACACATTAATGCATCAGTAATAAAAATTTCATAATATGTAATTGTGCAACTCACAAATAGTGCATTTTTCTGCATTTAGTACTTTTAATTTCGGTACTTTAAGTATTTTTTACGTTTTCAGTGCAGGACTTTGACTTGTAATGAAATGCTTTTGCATCGTGGTGTTGCTTCTTTTATTAAAGGATCTGAATACTTCCTCCACCACTGCACAAAATAACACACAATGTTACGTCATTTTCCGTCATCATCTGTCAATAAGCACATTGTCATGCACTCTAGTCCCGGTTATGTCTCATCCTGGTTTTAGTCATGTTCAGAATTTGATAAGGAGCACAACATTGTTTGATTATCTTTGTATGATTCTAAGATTATCAGGTTACTCATCGTCTGTGCAGGAGTGTTTTGGTCCTGAGGTGCAGTTTTATCAAAATGAAACATTTACTTACAGCTTTTCATGTTTTATGAGAAAATTATTAGTTACTCAGATTTTCCCATTCATTACACAACAGTGCACACTTTAGGCCTGCATCAAAATAAATAAAGCGGCGTAGTTACAGCTTACAGCAGAACGTGCATTAAGAAAATGTAACGTTTCTGATTACATTTTTTATAAGCTGTCTTACACTCTTTCTATGATATCGGTAAACAGGATGTCAGGGTGAATCTGTTGTGACAAGAAGGTCAAGAGAGGATTAAGACTTGTTAACCTCAACAAATAGAATAAGTGGCAGCTCCACTGAGGTGTGGTTTGCTTGCAAAATGTCACTGAAAAGCTTGGTTTCCATCGTTTACCTCTGCTCGCTGTCATAACATTAACTGACACTTACATATTTATTTGGTATTTTATTTTGTCATCAATCATTTCACTGCCTTGTGCCTGCCATTTGTAAAACACTTTATAATCATTGATTTAGTGCTATATACTGTAAGTGAGCGTTATTGTATCATTGCAGTGGTGAATGTCACTGACGTGTGAGCACTTTGCTGTAGATAAACCTAACTATGGTCTTATTTTTTGGTTTACCTAAAGCTGTAAAAGTCCACAGGCAATAAAACTAGTTGGGCGTTGTACGGGAAAATACAGACAAGGTAAAAATAGCAAATGTTTATCTAAAACAGCCTGAGCCTCAAGCTAAGCAAAAGTAAAAAAACAGAACTGAGAACATGTACTAGCTGTGAGACAAAAAGTAAGAGCATGGCTACATGAACACCTGCGCTCATCATGCACACTGAAAGAGTGAAATCATGTTTGATTTCATGACATTTTCACACATCACAGGAGCAACTAATAACATCAGTAACCACTGCGTTTGATTTAGATGAGCCCCTGTTCATGCTGGGAAGCAGAGCCGGTGCTGTGAACTGTGTTTCTCCTGCTGTTATGTGGTTAAAATGTCTCCACAGACTATGGACCATGGCTCACAGGTATCTAATTCTGCTGAAAACTCTCAGCGCTCAGGTGAGTTTCTGAACATATTCACCCTGGAAGGAGTTTTGCAAAAGGTCAGTTTTCAGTGACTTATTGCTCAATTTGTGCGCACAACAGGCCACACATAGAAAAAGCTATGACATAAAAAAAATATCCCTGTATGTGTGGACTAGGCCTAAATATGCCTTTACCACAGCAGACATTTTGACTTGTCAATGCAGGAAAAGCACAGGCGTTACCAGTAACAACTGACTCCATTCTGTTTGAGTGTCCCAGTAAACTATGTGCACGTATCACAACTACAATATACTGTAGACCTATATGCTAACTGTGCACACAGAATATCATTGTATACTAACTGTAACTGTCTTCGGTTAAGTGTTACTGTAAGTTAAACTTCACAACTATACATCAAAATGTTTTTTCCAATGATTGAGCTCCTTTATGCACTGCAGTGTGGGGGATCAAATATCTCAGCGGTACTGACTTTGATAATTCCCTGATTTCTGATTTATCCTCTGACGCCACCATGAGGTTCACATTTGAGGTTCTGAGTGAAATGTCTTGACAACTTGAACTAGATTAACTGTTAGACCTTTGGTGATCCCTCATCTAGTACCATCATCAGTCCAGCAGTTTGGTTTATGACCAAATATTTGCAAAGATAATGGCATTCCCATTAGCCTCAGCTGTGCTTTTTGTTCAGTGCTAATTATCAAATGGTAAAACATTACCTGCAATACATCATGTTAGCACTGTCACTTGTGAGCACGCTGACATTTAGTTTAAAGCACGGCCGCTCCTACGTTGTGTCATAAACAGCTGAAGCATGTGGACTCTGTCACACTGTCACTTTTCCAGTGTGGAGACACAACACTCAAAGCCTGCTTAGGTCTGGCATGCATTATGGATCTGTGATTCATGTGACAGTGAGCCAGCATACGCACAATGCCAGGACCCTGAAAGCGAAGCAGTTAGATGGAATTCAGCATCATTCATTTTATTGTTTTCAGTGGAAAAGTGCTTATTAAAAAACAACAACGCATGTGAAAAATAGTTTTAAGTACTCAACAAGATGCAGGTGTTGTGTTGGCACTTTGCATGGCGACAGCAGACTCTTATTACTGAAGAGAGATGAATAAGTGTCTACTTCTCTGAAATCATTTTGCAATAGTCTGTTGCACAAGACTCCAGCTCCAGCCTTCCCACTCACTGTCCGGTGTGTTCAAAGGAACTTCTTGAGGTCTGCACCGCAGTGACACACACACACGCACGCACGCACGCACACACACACACACACACACACACACACACACACACACACACACACACACA
>JBBMJY010000012.1:20500069-20595972 GCA_037833715.1 Toxotes lorentzi
ATGTCCCTCTCCTCCTCTCCTCCATTCCCAGCCTTTCTGTCTTCCTCCTTTTCCTCCTTTCACCCAGCCCGGCCCTCAGTAGGAGGGTCCCCCATATGAGCCAGGGTCTGCACAAGGTTTCTTCCTGTTAAAAGTGCTTGCTCTGGGGTCAGGCTCTGGGCTCTGGGCTCTGGGCCTCAAACATTTTGATTGTGGAAGGCGCTATATAAAGAAAATTGAATTGAATTGAATTGTTCCTGCAGGTATGACACTCAGCAGAGTGGAACCATTCGGGCAGACTGTTCCTTCTTCTTCTTCTTCTGAGCTTCATCAGACTGATCCAGCTGCAGTATGACTCTGCTCGTCCACATGCTGGCCTGTGCCTTTGGCCTGGGCTCCTGGGTGGCAGTGAACGGCCTGTGGGTGGAACTGCCGCTCATCGTCAACACTCTCCCTGAGGGCTGGGAGCTCCCCTCATACCTCACCGTCATCATCCAGCTGGCCAACCTGGGACCTCTGCTGGTTACCCTCATGCACAAACTGTGCCCGGGTCGTCTCAAAGAGCATGTTGTCATTTACTGCATCCTCTCCATCGGTGTCCTGTCCTGCATCCTGCTCGCCTTCTTCTGGGACAAGACCACGATTGTGGCCGGGGCGTCTCGTAGCACTGCCTTCTTCATCATCACCTTCTTCCTCTCTCTGGTGGACTGCACCTCCTCAGTTACCTTCCTGCCTTTCATGATGCAGCTTCCAGCAAAATACATCACCACATATTTTATTGGAGAAGGGCTGAGTGGTTTCATACCTGGTGTAGTTGCTCTGGCACAAGGTGTGGGCATTGCCAAATGTGTCAACTCCTCTCAGACTGTAGGAAACCACACAGGCGGGAATGTGTGGTCCTTACATACAGAGTATCTTCCTCCAAACTTCTCCACCGAGGTGTTTTTCTTCTTCCTAGCAGCCATGATGTGCATAAGCCTGGCTGCTTTTGTTGCACTGAACAGGCTTCCCCGGACATTCGAGCTGTCCACTGAAAACCTCGTGCCAGACACTGTGGCATCTGTCAGCTCCGGCCTGGACAACCCCGGAGCAGAGACTAATGGAGAGGGTGTGAAGTGCCAGGGTGAGGGTGCAGCCCAGAGCAGGCCTCTGCTGGCTGGTCCAAAACACTCTGTGTACCACCTGACCTTCATCTACTCTCTGGTGGTGTGGGTTAATGCTGCCACCAACGGCCTGCTGCCCTCAGTGCAGACATACTCCTGTATGCCCTACGGGAACCTGGCCTATCACCTCTCTGCTGCTCTGGCGTCAGTGGCCAACCCGGTGGCCTGCACCATCGCGATGTTCTTCCAAAACAGGTAGAAATTAATGTTTTCATTTATGATTTAGAGTTTTCTTTCTGTCTTAAAACAGTCATACAGGGGAAAACAGTGACGTGGGCACATATTTTATGTGGGATAATAGAGATTGATCAAACAAACCTTTTAAAAGGTGTTTTTTTGATCTCTATCTGTATTCCTTGAAAATAAGGAGACTGCTGCTGATAAACCTCTTTTTGTTTTCAGGTCACTGGTGTTTCTCGGTGTGCTGACGGTGCTGGGGACAGGATTTGGCAGCTACAACATGGCTATGGCAGCTATGAGTCCGTGTCCTCTGCTTCAAGGGTCTGTGGTGGGAGAGATGATCATTGTAAGTGACACACAAACAAGTTGTGTAAGAGACATATGGTGTAGAAAAAAAGAGACAGAAAATATTTCTCAGTGGCTCTATCAGGAAGGAACTTTCAAATACAAAGTTCAACTCCTCCTTGAGGAATGACCTGAGTATTGTGCAACTCTGCTCACTCTCAGAACTCGTAATGAGGTAACCTATTTGGGGTATGAGTGCGTTAGCTGAGGAATCAGCATTTGAACATGATGACACATGAAAACCTGATTTGATTTTCAGACACAAATGATGTTAAACATTTCCCCGATCAACATTCCCATGATCTGCTGAGTCCACCTTTCTCTTGTGCCCTCACCAGGTGCTCTCGTGGCTCTTCTTCACCGGAACTCTGTCTTACGTCAAAGTAATGGTGGGCGTCATCCTGAGAGACCGGAGCCACAGCGCCCTGGTTTGGTGTGGAGCCGCGGCACAGACGGGCTCTCTGGTCGGCTCGGCCACCATGTTCCCGCTGGTGAACGTCTACCGGCTGTTTAAATCTGGAGACTTCTGCAACACCAAATGTCCTTTATGATAGTTAATCTGAGAACCACAGCACTGAAAGGAGGCTGGAGACACATACAAGCCACAGATGGCGTGTTTCCGTCAACTTGTTTTTAAGTATCGCATTTAAAAAAGGTTTCTGGAAATGGCAAAATTACAGGTTATGTTTTTTTTGTTTTTTTTGGGGGGGGGGGGGGTTATGGCCTTTTTTCGAAAAAGCGTTAATGCGTCTTATCCGAATAAGTTCTGACGTAGCCAACGTTTAACTCACGTGACCGAAGCTTCTACAGAAGAAGAAGAAGCTGTTTCCGGCGTCTCGGCCTGACATTCTCATAAAGCGCAAAAGCATGGCGGACGGAAGCAGCAGGTATGTGGGCTGATGAGGGGAGCGAAATATTGCTCGGTCTCAACCATGAAAAAACATCACAACCCTCTTCTCCTTCTTCAAGGTTTTATTGGCAGTTCGCAACCTTAGTTTTTTAAAAACCGTTTTGCGACATTTCAAATTCAAATTCAGATTACAGTTATATGGAAACACGACTATAGTTTGACATATCAGGGAAAAAGTACTAATCCAAAGGACTAGGACCTATAGAGGCGCTGGTAAGCACATTTTGTTTGGTCAGAGCCAGGTTACCACTTTCCCCGTTTCCAGTCCTTGTGCTAAGCTAAGGTAACCCACAGTTGGCTGTAGCTTCATATTTAAGGTGCAGTCATAAGAGTTGTATTGATCTTTTTATCTGTCTGTCCTCAGGAAAGCTTTCATTTCATAATTTTTTTCTTTGTGATTTTTAATGTTTGCACTTAACTTTATCAATGTTTGTGTCAAAGCCATTAATACACTTTGGTGGAAACAAGCTATAAACTTTTAACTAAAATAAATAAATAAATCGAAGACGTTCCACACTGAAATGCATATCTTTTCTATTTCAGCAGTCATGAAACTGTTAGTGTGTTTGCCCACGAGATGGCGCAAGCATGCCATCTGTTACTCCATGTTCTGCAGACACCTAGTGACCCACAAATCTCTGCACATGAAATACATGCATTCTGTGTACATGAGAAAATAAAATGAAGGATTTAGTGCTGACTTTTATACACCTATTACACGGCATATTTACCATCAAATCAAATTCATGCAAGTAGAAAATGAAAAATGGTTGAATGGTTAAAAACAG
Organism: Toxotes lorentzi; assembly: GCA_037833715.1. NCBI lineage: Eukaryota > Metazoa > Chordata > Actinopteri > Toxotidae > Toxotes > Toxotes lorentzi. The sequence goes on from JBBMJY010000012.1 coordinate 20,503,435, forward strand.
GTTGTTGATGCATTTATTACTGTGAACATAACAGAGAGACAGTCAGGATATGGACAGCTGCATATGGTATTAAACTACCAACTCCAGCTCTGGAGACATCAGTGGGATGTAAAGAACATGTCTAGCTCTTAAAATAAATAAAATACCGTTGCATTTGATATACACAGTGTGTCCATGTGTCCTGTAGTAAATATGAACTTTGTAAAGCTTGAATAGTTCAGCTCATGTTATTTTATACCAAGTGGTGGAAAATAACAAAATATTATGCAGTACGTTTGAGATATTTTAATCTCATGTTACTTTACACTGAGGGAAAACATTGTACTTTTTACTCCACATTTCTTTGACAGACATAGTTAATAGTAATTTACAGATTCAAATAATTCAGAATATTATCAACTAATAAATTACGATGTATTATTATGGGTTAAGCTACCCAGAAGTATATAAAGTAGTTAAAATTAGCCCCCACCTTTACCAGCTGTGACCATAGTGATGCTTACACATTAATGCATCAATAATTAAAATCCAATAATATAATGTGTATCATTCTGAAATGGGCCATTCTGCATAATGAGTGTGTTTAATGTTGGCACCTTAAATACATTTTGATGCTAATACTCTTGTACTTTTACCTGAGTTAAGTTTTTAATGCAGGACTTTAACTTAAAGAGTATTTCTGTTTTTATGTAAGCGGAAGATCTGGGTACTGATTCCACCACTGCAGAACAAATACTTCCACTTTTGAGACTTTAAATGCATTTTGATGATATTACTGTACTTTCACTTCAATAGGATTTTGAATGCAGGATGTGTAATGAAGTAGTTTTACTTTGTTGTGTTGGTACTTCTACTTAAGTAAAGGATCTCTGTACTTTTTCCTCCACTATAATATGTTTTCACCACTCCTGAAAACCAACCATTATATAGTCCAGCAGATAGTTTCATTTTTAATTAAAGTGGCTATTATAATCTTCACAAAGGTAGTATTTATTACAGGTCATACTAATGTCATTGTGATTTATTGTTCGAGGGATGCATGTGTGTGCATCTTCATACAGCACCTTTTAAACACAGGCTGAAATGTTTGTAGTAATAAACCACCAACAGATTCATGAATCACCAACTACTCATGGAAAATGGTGATAACAAAGAGAAAGGGAAGAGCCAGACAGTATGAGACAATGACGCTATAATATGTCTGGTCCAGGGGTCCATCATCGCTATTAAAAATGCTGCTGCACATGCTCTTAAGAGGACGGAGGGACGCTGGCCATCCATGGGAACTGGAGAGTGGTTTCCTATCAGCAGCTGTTCCTGCTCTCTGCCCCCGTGCCCTTCAGAAGGAGAATGAGAGGTTCCCTGGCCGGGGTCTGTAGGGAAGCACGGGGGAGAGGAGGTGGTGGAGGAGGGCTCTAATTACTGATGCTCAGCGGGGGCCGATGGCTGTTGCTCCTACCGCTGGTCACTTGGGAGCTTCCCTGACCTCGACACTGAGTAAAAACAAAAAGATAAGGAAGGGAAAATGGGGCCACAATTAGCCCTATGTAGCCTCCAGGGCCCGGGATCAGTGGAGGAGAAGCACAGATGGGACTTTCTCACTTGGATTTGTTGAATCTACATTGCAGTGTGTGTAAGCTGCACAGAAATCATTGTGGTCGGTTGCTGATGCAGATTTGAAAGATGGGTTTGTATGAAATCTTAATCACCTCAAACAATGTGTCGCTTCTGCTATTTCTGTCTCGAAATCAAAAATCTGAGCACGAGAGTGTCCACCTGAAGATTGCATGTAAATGCTGCTCTCCTGTTGTTAGCATGACCTTGAGCGTTTATATGTAATCAAAAGGATTTTCTCTAAGCTTCATTAGCTGAATTCCTTGATTGGCTTGGGGCTTTTGTGTCGAGACAAAACAAAGCAGCAAAGAAAAGTGTATCATTTTCCTGCGAGTGTCAGATGGTCCCATCGCTGCTCCAACTGGACAGGAGGGGCTGTGGCCACCTGGATGCTGCGTCCCGGTCCTGTGAGATCCTGCAGTCTCCTCTGCCATGTGAAGACTCCACTTACTACGCCACTGCGAGGTCCATCTGCTCAGGACGACACCACCCAAAGAGCCCCCCACACCACCTCAGCTCCCCTCCCTCCAGTCATTCACTGTGGCTCTCAGCTAAATGAGCAGCGTGTCAAATGGAAGGAGGATTTACCCTTCCTTTAACTGGATAAGAGAATGAATTCACAGCACCATGATGCAATGAATGAACCCACCTGCACTCCTGCAGCTCGGCTGCTGAATCAACAGATATGTCACCTGTGTCTGACTTTGCGCGAGCTTCTCGTTCTGAGGCACGAATGCAGGGTTCACTGAGTAGCGTGTTAACATTTGACAGAACACAGTTAAAGCATGTTCGTTTTTTATTTTATTTTGTATTTTATTTTTTTTTAGGTCAGAAATAACAAAGCAACACTCGGAAAGTGTGGAAAAATTTGCTTGGGTGAACCAGCAGGCCGACAGATTTTGGCAGCTGATGTTCAGGTGAACAGCTTGTGGGTAAACCAATTGCTGATGCATGCAGACGATTCACAGCTCAGACAGCATCTCACAGCCTCTCTCCCATCAATTTCCACACACACCTCATTTAATAAATGCTGTCTATTTATTTGAAATTGAATGTGACAGCCCTATGTCATTTCGCTATAGTGTCTTGGAGCAGACAGTGATGCACACGGGCCCACTCCTCGTTTTCTATCAGCAGGTATTGATGTTGCTTTAATGAAGTGCCTAGCACTCCACCCTAGGAAGAGACAAGTCTGTCAGCATATGTAAATGCTTCCTGCCTGTCATTGTTGTGGAGGGTTCAGCATGGGTCAGCATAGATTCCCCCTCTGGGAACCCTTTGTTCTGGGGCCCGACTGTGCCACATGAGGGGACCAATTATAGAGCTGCACAGCAGGACGGGGGTGCAAACTTGTTACCCTGCTGTAGTGAGCTAATTATTACCTCTACACTGTGGGTTGTATTGAGCCAGTGCATCATGGATGGGTGACAAAAGCTAGCTTGCCTGGATGCTTATCGCTTCTAAATGAATGCTTTACATTTCCAGTTTATAAGATAAGATATTCCTCTTCTGTGAATTAGTTTATATTGAAGGCAGCATTACCATGGTTTAGGAAAAGGTCATCCTAATTTTCCAGCCATAAATAGTAAGTGAACTACTTAAATCCCAGCAGAGCTCCTTTGCATTGTCAATGCAAAGGCAATTTACAGGCTACAGACTGCCAACCACATAACCTTGATGTGGTGTCAAAAAATGATTTATGAAAATGCATCCTGCTCTCCCTGTCCCGAGTGAGACCTGGCTGGACCCAGAGTGTTGACACAAAGCCCATATGGCTGAGCAAACAGACACTCGCTGAATTATCAGTCCTATCATATCTCAATGGGCTTTGGTTTCCAGTTCCTGATGAGATATTGGCAATCTGTTTCTCATCAAGGAGTGCAAGGGATTTGCCAGGTTTTTGCCGAGCAACTAAATGTTTCAGCTGACGTGCAAAAGCATCCTTTATGTCAGTGCCAGTGAGTGGATATTTGAGTCTGGTGTTCGATGAAAAGTAACCTTATCTTCGCTGAGCAAGTCAGCGTGCAGTAACTGCATTATTAGAAGTGTTTCGGTGGGTAAAGTAAAGGGTGTATTTTAGGACAAAATACCAAACACACCTCCTGATGCATGTAAGACGCCCATGCCTTCTTGCTGTTAGCCCCCTTCTCTTACATCCAGCCCATTCATCTGCTTCTCCCCACCCCCAGTGACCAGCCCAGCTGCTAGGGGCTACCAGTCCCCCTCGTGTGTGGGACCAGTCAAGTGGAAAATGGCTGCTACCGAGAGAGCCCACTTTAGAGAGCCATCATCCTTTGAAGGGGCATGATGGCCTTTGACAGCCACAGTGTTAACATGGAGCCCACACGTACACATCACTGTTATTATCGTGTTTACTAAAGCAAAAGGAGAGGAGAGGGGATCAAGGGGAGACCCTGTTGGTTGATGTTTGAATCCAGGGGTAGCAGGGTGCTCGTCTGTGCCACGCCGCGTTGGCACTGTGGGGAAACATGACATGGGATCACTCACAGGCAGGTGGAGATTGTGTTTCAACACGTCAGTCGAGCTTTCAGTGAACAAGTCATTCAGCGTGCGGTGTGTGATGTTTTGTTGTTTGCCTCACGCTTTCTTATCTGGCTACAGTGCGATTACTATGCAAACATACGCCTGTGTCGGTCAGATACTGAAGCTAAAATAAATCTGCTCTCACAGTTTTTCCTCAGCTGATTTGAAAACCATGATTCTTAAAATACCACAAGATTCTTTCTCTTACGAGTAGACAAATGTCCTCAAATGAGCCAGAGGTCTTTTTGATAAACATTTGTTGTGTATATTGTAAAAGTGAATATCTGGTAAGATGGTGTGACCAGATAGACAGGAGTGTTTGGATACTGGATAGCCAGTGAGGGTTTAGGGTTTTTTTTTTTTTTTTAATCTCTACAATTTCATTTACACCAATTTGTTGTATTCAGTCTTTCATTTCTATATTTCCTGCTCTACATTTGTGGTACATAAAAAGATTCTCGCTGTGAACAGAAACCTGTTAATAAACTGGTGAAACTGATGTTTGTATGACAAGTTTATTCAGTCAGCTGTACTGGGTATTTACTTTAGTACTGGGTTACTGCAAGGCCTCTACCAGGGAAATGTCTGTCTCTTTAGCTGCTAAGTGCTCAACTGTGTTCACCAACAAACATTATGAGAGCAGTGAGAGTCAGTCAGAATTTTAAAGTTGTGGCCAAACAGCTAAACAATGAAAAGAAACTTGCTATAAAGTTCTCTAAAGCTAAGGGGAGCTACAGACCCATTGTCTCTAGGCTCATCACTATGATGGACCCCTTTTCACACTTTCACATTGTTTTTTACACTGTCATTACACAGATTGTTAGTACGTATTGGTAATTACCACTTGATAAAAGGACATGAGTGACAGCCTTTTGCAGCACAACTGAAGAATGATCTAAAAGGATGTGGTGATTGTGTTGTTAGTATTTTGAAAACAGCAACAGTTATTCAGAAAGTGTTCCCAAGCAGTTGAGAAAAACAGGAACGTGCTCATTAGCTGATGGAATGTGCTCTAATCCACCTTCGCTCTTTTGCAGTGTGTGCAGCCAGTTTATGGATGCAGGTTGAACCAGCAGCAGATAAAAAGCTGAAACCGTTCGTTTCATCCGGCCCTGCTCTCACTGGCAAGACTCCAACACTGGCTGAGTGCTGATCTATGGCTGCAACTCGACCAAGCCGCTCTCCCAGCTCCGGCACATGTTGCTGGAGGACACACGTGGAGCTCCGAATGAGCAACAGTGATTTTAACTGCAACAAATGGTCGAGGTATGTCATTATCCAGATTTTTGGTGAAGGGATCATTACCTGCCACAGATGCCACTGTTGTTTTGTGTCTCCATTTATCCCGGGGCTAGTATAACCCTGATAAAAGAGCAGGAGGTTCCTTTGTGTGGACGCACACCTGATCTTAGCAATCAGCTGGCAGCTCTACCCTCACACGAGTCTCTCAGGCTCTGCCTCAAGGCCATCCATCTGTTGCTGCGAGGATGTGTGGCCAGTGTACAGGTCGGCATCTATCTGTGTGTGCTGGGAGTGGGAGGTTGCAGAAAATATGTGATTTGTGGTTTTGCGCCTGTTGACATCCCCGCTCCCAGAGGTGTTTCTCTCTCACTCTCTGTAGTCGTGAAACTGATATTTAAAGCGGAAAGAGGTGACAAACAAATGTGGCAAGATGCTTGGTGTGTAATTAGTACAAACAAAGGCAGCATTAGAGAGCTGGGAGGAAACGCTTGGATCTATACATTCTGATGGAACTAGCATATTACGCCCTTTATCTTATCCTATAACCAGATGTAAAGGTATACGTGAAGTGAAGAAATGTGAGGTAAAAAGGACACAAAGATGAATTCTTTCTAACAAACTGTAACAATAGATTTTTATTTCCTGCTGAGACAGCATTATACCGCTGTTTCATGAGCACCTTATCTTCTCTGAGAACATTAGACAAGCCTTTTGATAGTGGTGTCGAATGCCTTCAGCATTAAATACTCCTGTGTATGTGTAATTCTGAGTGAAAATGCCTAGACATTTTACCCGTAGTGTCTCATTTCAGCGAAATTCAAAGAGAAAAACAGTTCAGAGGAACAACGGATAAATGATTATGACTGAAAGATGTAATGTCCTTGAATACACAGAATTTTAAATGGTATTCTGTCTCGTCCAAAACACTTTGCCTGTCAATTGCTCAGCGTGAAACGTGGTTACAATGAGAGGAGGCGAGAAAGGTGAAAAAGCATTTGAAGCCTATAATTTACACACCTCACCGGACACTGATGCTACTGTTTCACTGTCGCTTTGCTTTACTTTAATGCCTCTGCAAGGGAAACTTGTTTTGCAGCTGGTATTAAAATACCAGACGTGCACCGTGTAAGAAGGGATTTTATGAAAATTATTACAGAGGGAGGTCGGTCACAAAAGGGGGAGGAATTAAAGATGAATGATTGAAATAAAACATAAGTCTGGGATGATGAAAAGTTAAAAAAAGGGAAAACGTTTATTTTCATTATTTTGAATCTGGTTGCAGCAAATATTGTTAGGCAGAGGGCACCGATATCTTTCCTCAGAGCTACTTGTTTTATGGTCTTCATTTTGTTTCCTAGTATTTTATTCCATAGTTATCCAGTATTTACAGAAATGCTTCATTTCTCCTTTCCTCTAAAATGCCCAGTTTTTACTCCCTTGTTTTACAGTTACCAGTAGGATCCAGTAACTATTTTATTGGTGCCTGATTCACACAGTGAAATGTCCTGTAAAACAGGGGCTGTATTAGTGTCATCACAAATTGCACCAATACTGTTATATTAACTTGAAATATTTCAGGGAGGGTGTTGGAGTTCAAAGTCACAGGCAGGGTCCAAAGAAAATATCAATAATGCCAAAGATTTCATGGAAACCACTGACCTTGTAAATATTGAACCTTTGTGATAGATGTGCGATACATAACCTTATTCAGGTTTGTTCTGTGTTGAGTCTGGTCATATCTGATGTACATAATATTTAAGAAACTGATAAATAATTAATGAACAATTGAAAAGAAGCATGTGTTGCACTGTTGCTTTGTTGCCTTGTTCTGTTTTGTTTCCCGTATTCTCTCCTCCATGATCAAAATGATATTTAATTTGTGGTATAATTTTATTAAATCAGTGTGACATTTGGTTTTTGTAATTCCTTTTAATTTGGTATTAAAGGACTTGTTTTTTTTTTTGGCAGTAACCAGTGTGGTTTTTTTCAGCTTTAATGATTTATTTCATTATCTCACACCGATTATTGATCTCTCTCATGTCTGCTTAACGGCTCTGTAAGTAGAATAGTTAAGTGATGAAAACCAGAAACGTGCGATGTTCATACCAGTGCCCTCTCTCCCCGTACGCTCTCACTTTAACATGATTTAGTTCATTATGGGGATTTGGTGCTGGAGAGAATGTCATATGCTAAGTTAACCTCTGCACATCTCACTGGCTTGGTGCCAGTTATGAAAGGACACGAACATGGACGCACTCTCTTTGATGACGACAACTGGCAAAGTCCCCAACCTTTAAAACAACTCGATCCTCAGCTGGATGTATCTGATGGTGTGAGTGCTCTCAATAAATCTGCGAGGGTCTGATTCAGACTCCCACACATTGCCATCTAGTGTCCTTGAAAGCAGCTAATGCCGTATCAGTTCAGGAAACACAAGATCCCTCCGCTCTGCCACAAGTCAATGAGTCACTGAGAGCACTTTTAATTGTGTGGATAGTGGGTGATGTCCATTTCATAAATATATTGAGTACAATACTCACAGATCATTTCAAACCAACACGTTGAGCCTGTCTTTTCATTGGACGGCCTACTGCGAGGACAGCCAACAATCCCATTGAGAAATTAGCAGGGTCCCCTGTGCTTTCCTCTCCTTTAATGAATAATTCAGCTGTCAGGGTGAAAGCAGGGCGAGGAGACCTTGTCACTGGCGACTGACTCAGCACTCTGTGGCCGGAGGGTGACACTCAAAACCTGAGCATTGCATCCTGTTCCCTCCATAACAGGTTCTGGTGCTACAGCATGTCTCCTGTGTTGGTGGCCATATGATCGTCCATGTGCAGAGGACGTAGGGAGGAGGGAAAGGAGGCTTTGCTCGGTACGGATCTACTGATTGTCACGCTCCCGTAAACGTTCTGCAGATCAGGATAGTTTGTGTGGCTCTAGAGATGGCGATGTCGGTGTGTCAGTCCACAACTTTGTTTCAGACGGAAATATCTACCTATTGAATGAATTATTAAGAAATTTTGGAAAGGCATTCGTGGTCCCCAGAGGATGTATCATGCATGACGATGAAGGTTTTCAGATCTTAACAAAGTACCGCGTTTCTCTAAACCTAACCAGGAAGTGTGCCTGTCATCCCTGTTGAATGTGTCGGCAGATTTTCCCTTTAGCCTATCATGCTAAACTAATATGGTAAGCATGGTAAACATTATACCTGCTCAACATTAGCATGTTAACATTGTCAATGTGTGCATTGTCAGTGTGTGCACTCATTTAGCTGTAATTGCGCCACCGCTAAAATATATCTCATTTACTGTGTGAACACACCTCATGCTTTGTCTTCTAACGTTGATGATCCACACGGGAAATGTTTTCCATTCACCTCTGTGTGTGCAAGTCAAACGGAGCTTTCCTTCCGTCTATTTCTAACACCAGTCAGTATTCCTGAGTATATTTTGTCCTTTCTTTCTCGCTGTTGGGTGAATCATGCCTGTGGCTGCCTCCAGCATTCATAGCCAGTGGAGGAGGAAGGCATTTCAGCACAGTTACGAAAGATGATTCCAATTCCAGGGCACACAAGCCCCTTGGGCCCTGTGCATTTGCCTCCTATGGTCCACAGAGCTCTGAGCAAACATCTGTTTTGCTCAGGAAACAACCTTTGATCTCAGAGTGAAGACTTGCTGTCATATTAATGAAGAAAGGGATCATTATAAACACAGAAAGTGAAAGTGTGAGGTCTGTTTTCCTGTTATTGATCAGGCATGCATGCGTGAGCTTAAGGATGATTCATTTCTTCAACCTCTGCCAATGAGCTTATCACGCTAGATCAATGCATTTCAGGCTGGTGGAGACCCACACTCAGCGAGTGTCACAGAGAAAATATTACATAGTACAACCCACCGTGAGTCCATTAAACCTGTGCATAGTGTAACAGTGAGGACCTGTTCACATGTATACAGACTGCAGGGTGCAGAGTGCAGGACTGTAGTGTTTAACTGAGGTCAAGACATCAAAGAGAAAGCCTCTATTTATTTTATTTTTTTAATATTTAGATTTTTCAAATTAAATTTGTCTTGTTAAATGAAATGTTCTGCCAGTTTAGTTTAGATATTAGTAATTTAAGTTCATAAACTTTAAACAGGTCCTTCAGTATATGAATCAGGTAAGTGAAAAATAATGTGTGTAACTACAGCTGTTATTTCAGTATTTCATAAAATTAAATAATGTTTAGATAAATCTAAATATCAGTTTGGTCTCTGTATTGGCAGATATCCAAAACTGAGGACTTGGATTGGGGCCAAAAAAAACGTGATCGGGACATCCCTATAAATAAAACAAACAAATTCTAATCCAGTGTCCCTGTGTTAACTGTCATGTTATCTCTTGGTTTATGCCAAATGTGTTTTTTAAAAAAGGAGTATTTAAGAGTATTTATACATTAAAATGACTCATCCTGCACTTGAGGGTGCATAAATAAACTCAAATGTGATTCGGGGCTAAACTCACCCATCTTGTAAAAATACACTTCACTGTCAGCTAGTGGGTACCACCCTGAGCTATATCATAGAGTTTGACTTTAAGTATTAGTTCAGCTCTTACTCAGGCAACAACCTTTGAATTAGCATGATTTCTATGTTTTCTGTTATGAGTAGAATTTATAGAAATATAATCACAAGCCACCATAACCCATGTTAATCAGGCGACGATAAATTTCCATCTATCCATCCCTCCATCCATTATGTATACCAGCTTATCATATGCAGAACTGCAGGGGGCTGGAGCGTATCCCAGCTCACACTGGGCGAGAGGCGGAGTTCACCCTGCACAAAGCCCGGTCTATCACAGCCAGGATTATTATGACACAGTAAACGAACAGTGGTTATAATGTGATGATAAGTGCTGTGATTAAAATTTTAATAATTACATAGTGTGTATATCAAATTTTAGGAGAAGGGAAAACAGTACCTACCACAGCTTTTTGACCTGTTTTCCCTGCCTTTTGCCCAGTGTATGCTGGGACAGGCTTCAAGCATTAAGAGAGTAGTGTATCAAGAAGATGAAATAATGGACCACACATTGGTAATACTAGTCAATTGATCTCTATAGTTCCACAAAGATTTTAGCTGTGGTGTCAGTGTATAAAGGGGAAATGGAGTCTTTGACTTTTGATAGCTGACTTGACAATCATTGTGAGCCCATCAATAAAAACAGAAACGTTACTATCAATCTCATGAGAAAAACACAGTAGCAGTCATTAGTGATGTGGAGAGAAAGATTAAGTGACAACAGCTTTCCCCCAGACATAAAAACAGCCTTTTATTGAGAATTCAAACAGGTGTCATACTGGTTTCTGAGAGGCAAAACAAATGACAGGCTACTGAGCCGTAAATAGCACAGCAGACGATGGGAGATTGGCCATATGTCCACTGTGTGTGCGAGCGCCAGCAGCACTGGCTTGGTTTGAGACTGGATTCTTTTGGGAATGTCCCAGTAAAAGCTCCTCTGGGATGGAGTGGGATTCAACATCCATTCTCTCAGTCCTGGTCAGCTGAGATGCTTTAACAGTGCATTTATCTTCTCTGAGGTTTGGAAAGTGAGAAAGCATGGACTGATCCAAGATGTTGCCAAAGCATGATATAATTTTGAAATTCATATTTGTGAACCTCATTAAACCTCTTCATGTACTTTCCATGTTCACTACCAAGAGAGCACAGGGTCTAGAGACTCCTGTGTGTATGTGTGTGTGAGCGTATGGGTGTTAGGCAAGGATAGAGTGTCCTCCGAGGAGCACACAGCTCCATCTGGGCCAGAGTAATTGGTCTGCTATTCATATTCAGCAATGTAATGGCCTCCAGCTATTCATATAGTCACACATGAACTAGTTACACTGAGAACAATCAAAAGATGGGTTGACCCAAGTGTCAGTTTTTCAGGAGGGGTTACTGAGACAACATGGTCAGAAAATCTAACCTGGTTTATAAGAAAATAAATCTGTCAAACATTATCCACAGGCTTGCATTCTGCAGCATTTAGCAGGAGACTCAGAAACACTGTTAGATTACGCTAGTTAAGTCTAGCTAGACCATGAAGGTGATAAAGAGAGCAGTGAATCTCAGCAAGTCAGTGAATTTCGCATTATGATGAACTGCCATTAATAGAACCTGCTGCACATTGAAAGAAAAAAAAAACCTGCCCTCCTTTCCTTGAGAAAGGCCTACAGCAGTCCTGCACTCTGAAATGTATGTGGTGAATCATCAATTACAGTGGCACATTATGGTGAATTATTATCATGTTGAATAAATAATCATGTTAAAGTACCAAACCTTTGTGAACAATAACATCACATTTGTGCATAAACATTTCCTTGGTGGCCACAGACCACAACAACAACAATAAAGTGGATCTATTTCACCTTTAATGCCATTCCTCACCACCATCAGTGCAATGGGACCACTGTAATGCCCCTTGCTGGAAAGGTAAGCTGTCGCTGATGTTTTTCCTGTGTAAAAACACCTATAATTACCTGTGTAATGGAAGAGAGCACCCTTCATCATCTGATCATTCCTCAACAAGATAAATATGGTGGTCAAGGCATTTAGAGACAAATGCTGTCCTCTTGGTGGCGAGGGTTTGGAGTGGTGTATTTATCATGGTTTGAAGTGGTGTCTGAGTCTAACCAAAGTACTGATTATTCAGACTGAAGAAGAGCTGCCAGCCCATTACCTCCCAGAAAATAACAATGTGAACACCCGCCTCCCTGGCCTTTCCCAATGTAGTCTGTCAGAGCTTGTCAGCTGCAGCACCATTCATTCAATCTCAACAAGCACCGTGCTCCAGGATTCATCCCTCGTCCTGCGCTATCTCTCCCTCCTTTTAGCTTTGCTCTCCGTCGCATTACCTCCCAGTGTCTTGCAGGTTGCCCTCCCCCCCTTCAGCCCCACCCGCTCACTTCCTCCCATTCTGCAAGCCTCCGCTGCTCCACCCCTCCACCCTACTTGGTCCCGATGAGCCATTGTGAGATTCAAGCAGATGGATGGGGAACAAAGGGGTGAGAGGGGGGCCCCCTCTGCCTGTCCCCCTTGTATCACTGCCAACCAGGCTCTGGGTAATCTTCTCAAGCTTTCACGACAGAGCAATGAATAACCTCAGCCTTCTCTCTGAGACCCAGGCTCTGTCGCAGCCACCCCCCTCTTATCTCACCCTCTGCAGACTCGCCAGGGCCGGCTGCTCCCTGGATAGCATCTCTCACCCTCGCTTTCTACTCACTGTCTCTGCCCTCCACACCCAATCAGGGTTTTTTTTGTTTCTAGGGGCGTGTTACAAGGCCCGGAGATTAATTGGGGCTGTGGCTGGATGACATCTGGTCCTAGCCTCATAAAAGTCTGGGTCCTTGAGGTCTGCTGGGTTTATAATGAAGTGTATATAAGTTAATTTTCTCATCAACAGAGCGTTAATCAGAGCTTCTTCAATGGCCATTTCAACACTTGTGCCGGGATACTTCAGAAAACTGTCCGGTAAATTTGATTACCAGAACTTGCTAATGGAGCAGAAAAAGATCTGCTGACGTAAACTGTGCTTCTAATAAACATCTTTGAACTTGTTTACTGTCAAGAAATCCGATGAAAAAACCAAAACCAAAAATTGAATTAATCAACAAACAAGTGTCTGTGTGGCCAAAGTCTGATTTGTCTTAAAATTAATATAGTTTAATACAACAGTCCTGCAATAAATCCTTCCTTTGTGAAAGTTGTTGTGTTTAAACTGTTTTAGAGATCAATTGATTCAACTTTATGATCATTGCGGAGGCTGCAGTTCATGGTGCTTTTGTTTTACAGTGACAAATGATACCATTATTTTGTCCGCCCAGTTTATATCAATGAGGGTCGGCTAAATAACAGAATCACCTCTCTGTATATGCCATGAACTATTGCACATCCTCCAACGTGACTATGAAGTTGAATCAGCACCTCTCTAAAACAAGAACTGAGCAATAGAACCATCATGAGGATAGGATTTATTGCAGGACTGGTGTGTTAGACTGCATTAGGTGTACCAATAAACTGGCAACTGGGTGTGTACACATAAGTAAAATTACAATAAATTGCATTAAAGATAAGCAAAACCAACAAAATATATTAAATAGATAACTAATTACACAAATACATAGAAGAAAACTAATGATAATTTACAGTTGCTTTCAGGCAATTTGTTAACAATAAGAAAAAAGTAAAACGCTGACAGCCTGATTCCTTAAAATGCCACGACTTGCAGAATTAGACTCACAGATTCTCATTCTGTAATAATAATAATAATAATCATCCCCTTGTGTTGCTAAATCATAGCACTTGAAGTGGAGAAATTCTGAGTCAGTTATTAGACCTGAACAGAGAAGCTCTGCAGACATTAATAAGAGCTTTATGCCTGTGGCTCTACACCAAAAACAATCCACCTGTTCTACTTTGCAGGAACAGCTCAACCACTCCACAGCTTCCTTGCATGGCCCTGTTAAAATATTGAGCAAGTACTTAAGTGCTATTTGGCCAAGTGTCATTTAGGCTGAAGGGCTCTCCATCCACAAAAGATGTCTTGAAGTGACTGGATCAGAGCTGGTAGTGAACCACAGAGGAATACACAGGTGTTGAATTATTTACTCTCCATAAAATATTTATACTTTTGTCCCACAAACTACTAACTACAACTATGAAGTAGGGCTGCAGTTATACTGAGAACAGAAGCCACGTTAGTGAATCATATGAACTTTATACGTTATACGGGTTTTCCTATCACAAGATGAAGTCAGTGCTTGAGAACATCAAACCTGGATTTACCAAAGCTTATAATGCAAATGGCATTATAAGTCTTTAATTTGTGTTGCGTTGACTGTGTGCTTCACTGACATTTATTAATAATACAACATGTATGTAACATGACTTCAATTGAGATTTTATAATAAATGTCTCCTGGTCCCATCTCAGCCAAATGTAAAAGAATCAGAAATAACGTGCTGCTACTTGTTCTTCTAAACCCATTGTCCTTATTCTGTTTATAGTGCACCACAGAGCTCAGGCAGTTTCTTACTTTAATGTCCTGTTACTGTCTGAAGTCTGTGTTTGAGCCTCTGTACTTAGACTGTAACATTTCCATCTTCTCTTTGAAACAAAACTCATTCATTTCACTCTAAACATAAAGCATAAGATGTGTGAACCCACAGATGCGTCTTCACACTCAGCCTATTAAGCACAGAGGTGATCAGCTAAAAGTGAATTGCACAACAACCTTGTCTGTAAGCTCTCCATTTTACCCCACAAAATGTGATGACATTCTCTGATTAAATTATAGCTGTATTGACTTGTGGGAAGCACTTGCCTAAATCTACAAGATTAGCCTATGATTAATGATGGACACTTAATCCTTTGTTCAAATTGAACCATTCAGGAAAGATTGTAGCGGGGACAACAAGACATTTACTTTCTCCTCTTCCAACACCTGCCACCTGCTGTCGTATTACAGGGATACTGCTCTGAAAAACGGCCTGTTAAACTAAACAACCACATCATGCATGTTTGTTTCCTTTGTCCTTTCAAAAAATGTCAAACATAGCACGGGTGTATCGTTTTCACACAGATAAAATGTTGACAGCATACAAATCTGTCAGGGACCTTTACTTGATATGAAGGCAAAGTAAGCTCCTGTCGCCTCTGTGCACAGCCCTCAGTGCTGAACTACATAGGAAGACAAGAAACAAGATCGATTGTCAGGAAATGTGTGGATGGAACAAGAAAGTGTGTCAGTTCAAATTCTGGGGGTCTTCAAGGGTCCACCTGGTTCTGAGGAAACAAAACCTGACCATGGACCTGAATCAGACTGGGTTCAAATTATGTTCAAGTCCAAGCAGGTTGGAGAGGGTCTTGTTTAACTGCCACAGGTCTCAGGCCTGTGTGAGACCCAACTTTTGGAATTTGATTCACAAATGTTAAAATGGTCATAGAATTACTCTCCTCTGTTTATTGCCTGGCTGTTTTGGTGCTTTAGGTGAAAAGATGACTACAAAAAGTCTTTGAAACACTTAAACATGTGATTTTTGGAATTAGTTTCTGTAACTGTGCAGTTGTTTGTTGTTATTATATTAGTGCTCTCTTGCTCATGTGCTGCTGGTGTTTTCTCTCTGTTAGGGTTATGTTCAAGTTGATATTAATCTGCACATTAATCTGCTTGGTCACATATTTCACAGACCTGGCATTTCCACCTTTATGTTGATGATACACATCTGTTTGTTCCAGCAAAGCCTGAAAACTAGCAAACTGTTTGTTTGCTCTTCAGCTTAATTTTTGATGAAACTGAAATCCTTGTAATTGGCCCTGACAATCTGTGTAAACACTTGCTATTTTTTCACTAAGTGTAAATAAAGGTGTGATTTTTGTTTGTTTCAGTTCCAACCTTAATTTTGAATTGCATATTAGCAAGGTCGTCCAATCTTGTTTTTGTCATCTAAGCAGTAGTGCCAAAATCTGAGACACTGAATCCGTTGTGCATCTTCTTATTTCCTCACATTTACTGATCAGTCTGCTAACAGGCAACAATTTATGGAAACTGTGCAGACTACTAAACCATGAAAGGAGATCATCTTGCTTCATCTCCAGTCTCTTTACACTGGCTACCAGCTTATCACACTGTCAATTTTCAGATTTTACTCATTATCTTTAAAGAGACTATATCTCTGAATATATCTTTGTGTCCTTATCAAACTGCCAACAGCCTGAAATCACTGGCTGTTTTCACATGAAGGTGTACAGTTAAAGTTTTAATTAAAATACGTTCATGTAATGTATCTTATGTAACGTAGGTATGAACTGATCAAAATTTTAAAGATTTTTTTATGCATACATTTCGTATGTAATTCTTTTTTCATGTAAAACACTATCTAATCTCTGATTCTGATAAATGTGAGATGAGACAATATTTCACCCCAGTGGTAACAATGCTACATCAACTAATGTGCTTTTCTTTTATAAACATGTCGTGAAATAGTTCGACATAGGCTTTTTACAAATGTGCTATTTTTGTTACAGGCAGTATTACCTGTCAGGCGAGTCTATACTCATGTGTCACAGAAAGAGAACTACCATCAGAGGCTTATGGATATCTATGAAAGGCTATGAAGAACACAGAAGTGTAGCCTAATTTAGACAAAAAGGGTTTGCTGGGATATCAGACGTCATCGCGTGACACTTTAGTCACAGGCTGAGCAGTTGTTTATACATAATTCCTTTGTAGTTTCAGGAGCTCATTCCGTGGTTGATCATATTCTCTTCTGTGTTCAGAAGCTGACCTGTTGTGCAGACATGTGCATATTTACTCTATTCATAAGCTCCACACAGCACACATGCTACAGGCACATATTCATTACTAAGTAGCCTGTGGCGACTGTCATGTGCAGACAATGGTGGAAGACAAAAACAGTGTATCTACCACACAGGGAATCTTCCACACTTGTAGTCACACTATGGAGATAGCACTCCCAAGTAGCGTGGTTTTTTTTAAATCATATTCACATAATCTTGTGAGAGTCGTATGTGGAATCATAGATAAGCCTCCTTATGTTGCTCAGATATTACTGCAAATGAGCATGTCTGAGAAATGTAACACCTTGCACAGACTCTTGCATTTTAATTTCTGTGGCATCTGTGACCAGTCCGTCATGTCCCTAACCCCCTCGGGGGACCCCCAACCTATCTGCTGCAGACCCCCAAAACCCTGGAGGAGGGAAGGGGGGGAGAACAGGGACACATTTGATTGATGATGGTGTGAATTAAACAGAAAGAGATGGAGAGAATCCTTTTATCAGGCCAGAAACACGAGTGGATTAAAATGTAGTTGTACAACCCCTCTGTATAATGCAGCAGTCTGGCTGCATATCACGAGGCAGCAGAAGCCAAGATGAGAGCTGCTTGTTATTATTGCCCCCACCCTAACCCACCATATGAAACTTTGCTGAAGCAGGAAAACAGGGCTGAAACACGTGAAAACAGGGCTGAATCATGTGAAACAGGGCTGAAGAAAGAGCTGTAAAGCAGACTGACACAAAATTAACCTGAAAGTATTCCAACAATCAGTAAATCGTTTTGGTCATTTTTCATACCAAAATGCCAGACATTCACAGGTTTCAGCCTCTCATTTGTCAGGATCTTTTTTTTTTTTTTTTTTACATTAAATAAACTGAATATTTTTATATTTCAGACTATTGATGGAGACAGAACATTACATCTTAAGATGTTGCTTTGTGTTCTGAGAGACTATAATTCTCTTTATGGGCATATTCACTATTATCTGACAAAAAAACAAAACAATTAAATAATCAATTGAGAAAAAGAATCATCAGATTAACTGATGACAACAGTAACTGTTTGTTGCAGCTCTTCATAAAAATATATCTAATAGATCCAGACAATTACTTTCTGATGAGAAAACCATTTCCGTTCCAAAATTTGGAAAAATCTAAGACCCTCAGTCACATTATTTAAGATGTTGACACTTCACATTATAAAATCGTTGTAATAGTGACAATGGTAGACATCAACCTCAGTGGAAGCTGACAATAGTTGTGGTTGTGTTACAATAAAAGTAAGAAAATGCTATCATGCAAAATTCTCTGACTTTTCTTCTTCATATGATCGTGCAGGTAGAAGCCCTTGATTGTCCTTAAACAGCATCATTGAGCCCTCCATGACCACATCCAAGGCTTTAATGGACCTGCAGCATGTCTCTGTCTGGCAGTAGCCTCTGTGCCCGACTCCACTGCTGCTCTGCTGATGTTTTGTGCCACTGCATAATTTATTGCCCTCTTTGCAGGCCTCTTCTTGCACATCCCCTTCTCGTGGTGCAGGTGAGAGTTCAGCTGTTTGGTTTAACACATCACTGAGAAGGGCTTCAGACCTGGCTCCACAGCAGCAGACCCCACATGTGACAAATGCAATTAGAGGGAAATATGCAATTACCGCAATCCCTTCTCTCTCATGCGGCCAGACAAGGACAATTTGTCAGTGAGGCCCCAGTGGTATCTCCTGAGCCTGGATAGGGACCTGCAGGTATCATTGTCCCTGCCTCCTTCTTAAGAGCTGGCCTGTGGTGTTGGATGGCCTGAAGCCCCTGGGAGGCCTGGCAGAGGAAGATGTATGGCCAGAGAAAAGATACAGGGTTCAATAATCAAAAACAAACCCCTTGTCTTTGACTGTTTCGGTTACATGGCCCCATTTTCTCCTGTAGACCACAGAGAGGCTGCATTGAATAACTACTGTCTGGAGGAAAATAATAATGCATCAAATATAGAAGTTTCACTCAGTTTCTGTTTTTATAAAATGTTTTATTTCAAATAATATCCTTACAAATGTACCATATGGCCAGGTCTACTTTGTTTGTGATTGGAAAATGATTTTGATAGACAGATGAAATATAATCGTAACCTAGTGTTTAGATATCCTGCAAACAATGAATTAGTTTTTGAGATTTATAACAGCTCAGGCCACCAAGGGCAGACAGCTCCTTCATGAAACGGAGAAAATAAAATCAATAAATATCCTCAGAAGTGTTTCAGTGCCCACAGATATTTCCACCGCAAAGAGAAAATGAATTGTTAAAAGCATAAGCATAGAAAAAGGCACATTAAACATACGAACTCTGTCCTCATGTAATTCAAAAGAAGAATTTTATTGATCTAAAGACACAGACATACACATTATTAATTTTAATTAATTTTTATTATTAATCATATTGAGTATTGATTAGCTGGGCCTTGTCACTGTTTAGCACGTGTGTGTGAACAACTATAGCTGGAGAGCTAATAGCTAACACACTAGCAAGCCAAGAACATGCTAGTGCTAATCAGTCACAGTGCATCTGAGAGGGCCTTTCTTTTTTCTCTGTACTGTGACATTTAATCCTGCTGGGCATTTTGTTCACAGGATTGTACACCAATTAATTTTTAATAAAGACTTTTATTATAGAAGGGAAAAAAGCTCTCTGAGCCAGCTTGCTAACTGTTAGCAAGTTCGTTAGCTTGGAGAGCTTTCTTTCTGATGTCTGTATTTTATCGCCAACAGAACAATAATCTCCAAAATCATTCTCTGTTTACTATGTAGTGCCCGATATTTACTGTCCGTCATTTTATTTCAGTGTCTGAGTCCTATTTACTGCTCTCTACTGAGTAAAATGCTTGAAAGTGAAAGACTGAGCAAGGGCCATTGATTCCTGTATCAATAGTACACATATGTTTAACCTCTTGTGGGGTATGTATACATGTATGTATTTATATATTTATACACTCAGTTGTGACAGAGCCACATTATCTTTCATTCTGAGTCAAGTCTCTGGCCACCTGATGAATGTAAGTCCAATAGTCTCTACCAACTCCTGAGAGAAATATCTTGTTCTGTGGTTGCTAAATGCTCCATTATGCTAGTTGCTAACTGTGCCTTTTTGGTGCTTGGAAAGATTGTGTATAGTGGGTTTTTAGATTTCTTTTCTTTCTTTTTTTTTCAGAAAACAGCTGCCTGCTGCAGCCATGGTGCTATGAGAGCAGCAAGAGTGAAACAAAACAGTAAATTAACAGACCGGACAGTTAAACTAATGAGCTGAAACTCGCTATAAAGCTCCATAAAGCCGAGCAGAGTTGCAGATTCAGCTGATAATTTTCTGTAGTTTCATCACTGCGAGTGGTCTCTTTCACACTGTCACGCTGTTTTCACATTGTCATTTGATATATTGCTTGTGTAAATATCGGTTATAACCGTTTTAAGGTCCCCTGGATCTAAACTGCATGGTGCCCTGATTAATCACTTTGCTTTTGTGTCTCTCTTTCAAGAAATTGTCGTCAGCTTATACAGATAATAATGAGGAGAACAGTTTCATGTCTGTGCAAGGCTGCAGACTGAGACACTTGTCTGAAGTGCTCAACACTAGTCGACATGTGAAGTGCACGACCTGCTGCATGCCTTTGTCCCCTCTTTGAATGGACATGATAGATAGAACTGGAGCAATGGAGGCGAAGACCATGACAATTTGAGCACTGACCTGGTTTTCACTGTAGTCATCATAAAACACAGAGCCAGCGTCCTGGGGACATGTAATAACATCAGGCCTTTGGTGTAATTCACTATCTCAGTGTGTGGCAATATAGCAAAACCCATTACATTTGCCTTGTAATTTGCTGTCGCCCCAGCACGGGATTCAGGTGACTGCGACCCCCGTTAATGGAGTTCCAGTGATAAGGACAGGTCTGTTTATTAGCCACACGCGGTCAAGCGTGGCAGGAACAGCTGAGCGCAGGCAGGTGTCGGGCCCTGCGAGGGCTCAGGCACCGCTGGCAGGCCTCGGCACTCATTTCACGCACGTTATCGTCACACTAGCTAGGTTGAAAAAGGAGGTCGCTGGGTGCACAACAATATAACTGCTGAGTGATGAGGTTTCCTCAGAGTCACACTGGTGTGTACCACTCCTGGCAATCTGGTTTGTTTGTGGAAATCAATGAGTCATCTGCTGTTTTGTTTTTAGTCAAGCTGGAAGAGGAGCTCTATTATGAAACATCAGGATTTGTTTTTTGTTTTTTGAAGCCTCTCAGTTTCACAAGAGCCACAGGAGTATCCTGAATTTACAGTCTTTCCCAAAGCCAAAATGCAGGAAATGATAAGTGAACATTTCATTAGGACACAAAAATAAAAAGATCACATACTGCCATGAAAGGTTATCTCGTCCAGCATGCGTGCGTGCAGACATTTACAGAGCCTTAAGGAGAAAATGAACTTCAAATTAAAATGTCTATTTGATGCATTATCCTAATAGGGACGGATAGGAAAAGAGAACTCTATGGTACTCTCATCCTTCAGCCTGAGGGGACAGACTTGGGGAGTTGTCATTACCAACTTAGCCCATCAAGATGAGCCTGTTGGGAGGTGGATTCACAGAGATTGTCTGCTGTTTTGACAGGTGTCTGTGCTGGTTAATTTATCAGGCAATTACAGAATAAATTGAGCTATCTTTACATGGGAAACATGATTGATCCTGTTAAAAATTACACAACCACACAATTTCCCCTTAGAGTTTGATTTTAAGTATTAAAAGGAAGCTCAGTGTGACAAAAAAAGGAAACCAAACTGTAGTTTGAAGTATGTAAACAATAAATGCCTGATGATTTTATCTTGAGGAATATGTTTTGTTCATTTCTTCTTGGCTTAAATACACCTTGTAACATTAAGTGTGAACTGGATAAGAAGATTAAAAAAAAAGAAAAAACACTTTCACACATCACACAGGAGATTAGCAGCACAGAGGAAATGATATGAGAAAGAATTGATAATGACTTAAGTAGGGCTGCAACTGGTGATTATTTTCATTATTGATTCATCTGCAAATAGTTTCTCAATTAATCAGCAAAAACAATTATTTCCTTAAAACACAGTTTCCTAAAGCCCAAGATAAAGCCTTCAGATGTCTTTATTTTTCTCACAAACAGTTCAAAATCTAAAAATATTCAGTTTATTATCACATAACATAGAAAAACATCAAACCCAACTAAGGTGCTGGGGAATTGCAGATTAATATTCAGTTGACTGACTACTGTTGATCACTTAACTAATCATTTCAGCTCTAGACTTAAGAAACCTGACTGATTCAAACTGTCTTTGCACTCTTGAGTCTGCGCATCATGGCTGTTATCGATGGGCCAGACAGCAGACGGGCAGGCAGCCTTTATGTAGCCTATATAGAGTGTGACCCAGGAGCCAGGGCTTTCTGTAAGTGTGCCAACATGGACGTGCTTCCAGCAATAGCCATGCTTCTGCCAGCTGCATCATCTGTGCCTGCACAAAAGCCTGCCCTTTGAAAAGCGCTCAGCACACACAAAAGCAATGATGTGTGGTGCACATGCATCAGTGTGCAAACGTGCATGCTCACATTACTCTTTATTCAACTTTTGATACCCGGTAAAACTGACTGTTGCAATGATGAAATGGATCAAGTTCACAAAATGGAAATTAAATTAGGGACAGGGATTTGCTACTCTGTGTTTAATTTTTTTTTTTCTCCTGGTAAATCTTCTCTTTATTTGGATGTAAATCTTGCACTGATATTCAAAAAGGAGAAAAATACTGAGGCTGGTTTAAAAAGATTTGAGGTGAAATCTAAATATGTGGTGGCAGATTGAAGTAGAAGCAACAGAGCTCATCTGTCCTCTAGCAAAAGACTCACTATGAGTCATACCAAGTGCACACATCACTGTAGAGACACTCAATTATGATTCAAATCTCCATAACGGGGCAATAAAGCCATTTGTCATGTGACCATCTGCAGTGCATCTCCTCTGATTCTGCCTGAATGTGGTTAGCCCCTGCACCCTGTGAAAGTGCAAAGAGTGGAACATGTGGATTTATTAGTGCCAGGCTACAACTGTAATCACCACAGGATCAGTGCTGTGCCGATAGATTAATTTCATTTTCTGTGAATTTCGTAGCCTCCTGAAAATCTCTGGGAGCTTGGAAACAAAGACTTGCCCTGCAGCTGCCTTTGTTTTACTTTTTCTCAGCAGATTTTAAAACAATGTGTGAAGGGAGAGAACAACACCAGTTTAGTTCCAGCACCGTAATTATCGCCTGCGTTCGTCTCCCAGGGATGTTCATGGACAAGGGCCTCATAACAGGTGACAGAATGCCTGCCAGCCGCCCCCAGTTCCCCGCCCCCACCCCCGAATGGTGACTATTATAAACCAAAAACGTATGCTCTCAATATATATGCAAATGATGCTTGGTCCCAAGGTGAAGTTCGCAGAGCAGCCACGCCGCTTGCCTCTGTTTTGCTCATTTGCAAAAATGTTGAGAGTAACAAAGACCACAGGAAATTGAAAAATTGTTACAAAGTATTAGAAAAAGCAATCATTTTCCCCAGGCGGCCTAATCCTGTGGAAATTGATCTCACCTCTCTCCCTGACATGCACTGGCAGGAAAAATACATAAGAGGAAAATGCCTGTCTCAGTGTTACCTGGTGGAAAATTTGTTTGGTCGTAGATTTCTTTTATTTCTCTGACAAAACCACACTGCGTCCTGTGTTGTTAGGAACTGGTCTCTTTTTTTGTCCCCTTGGCTGCAAACAGGTGTAGTGAATCCTCAAAAATAAAATTAGTAACTGGTGTGTAATTATTTTTGAGACTTGCTGCTGCTGCTGCTGCACACAACACTGAGTAATCTCTCTGCTGGGCCACTCCATTCATGCGACATACATGCAGATCTGTCCATTTGTTGTCTAATTTTAAACAGGCTGATACTATCTCACTAATGCATTTGCTCTTCCTTTGCGTGGAAGTACAAATTGGAAACGACAGTCTATTACCCACTGCTCTGACCTTCGTGATGGAACATAATGTGAAAAGGCCTACAATGGCTTTATTTGAGGGAGGGAGGGCGAGGACACAGTGGTGATTAATTAATCCAATTAATTTAGACTAAGATTATCTGAACAATTATTTCTCGATAAATCAGAGCAAGGTGTGATGATGACTATAACAGTTAACGTTTAATTACAGCATTAGAAAAAGTACTTTGCTAGGCACACTCTGGAATGCTTCTGCAGAATGTCTTTGGCTGCGAGTGAAATTATTATAGCTTTGGTTTATAAATAACATTTGGGAGACAATAGAACCATGAAGAAGAAATACTCTTTTATGTGAAAGTCATTCTGAGTTGAAGAAAAAATTTGACATTTTGGGAAATACGCTTGTATGCTTTCTTGCTGAGAGTTACAAATCTACCGCCAGCAGCTGGTTAAATTAGCTTAGCATGAACACTGGAAACAGGGAAACAGCACACAGCACGTCAGTTTCTCACGCCTGTGGGGTTGACACACCTTCCAAACCAGGTCAAAACCAGGTCATTCATTAATGTAGAAGAACCTACGGTGGCCTTCAGGTAACGTAAAAAGGCCCTCTGTAGAGCTAGAGTTTGGTTTGTCTGCTCTGGGCTACTGTAGAAACATGGCAGGTTCTGTGGAAGAGGACCCGCTCCCTATGTAGATATGAAGGGCTCATCATAAGCTAACAAAAACACAACAATTCTTAGTTTCAGGTGATTATACACTAATGAAAACATAATTATGAATATTATATTCAATTTCCGCCAATAAATGCCCCACTGGACACTGGTCCTTTAAGACCAAATGTTCAAAACTGTAACCCACATACAGATCAGGCTTTCTTGTTGCCAGTGCACAAAAGAAATTATCTTAGCCTTGGTGGCTGACATGAGAGCTCCTCACTGAGCATGATAGTGGGTAGCTGGTAGAGATTTCATATGGTTTATTGCTCCCACTTTCACTGAGGTTATTTATTGAACTGCCATCATGGCCCCTGCTCTGTACAGCCACCTAATGCCTCTGCGCCCCTCGGTACGATAGAGGAATTTATGCCACACGAACAGCACACTGAGCTCGAGTTTAAGTATTATTAAGAAGCATCATTCATGCATAGGATACTATTTACTGTAATGCATTCACACATGCTGCGACTTCCTATGACGGCTCTTGAAGGAAGAATGATGATAGATTGTGTGCAGGGTGTGGGGCTGTAAGAGAGAGCGGGGGGGGGAGACGGAGGGGAAACTAGGTTTCAAGTATTCCACAGGCTAAATGAAGAACAAACACGCACCATACAAGACAGTGAAGGAGAAAAGATTATCATCTGGAGATGAAAGGCAGAGAGAGGGAGGGAGAGAGATTCATTCTCTGCCACACAGCTGTCTTATTTGCAAGGTGTTGAGGAACCAGTTTTCTTTTTTTCCTCCAAGAGGATGAAAAGATTCTTCTGAAGCCAAAAGGGTCTGCTATCATTTTTGGGCAGCTTGAGCGGTAGAGATGTTATTAGCATAAATTATCTCCCCCACCAAAGAGATAGGAACATGCTAGCTCCTTTCTGCTTTTCACACTTAATTGCCCTATTTACTGAACAGTTGCCCATGGACAACAAATGCACACACGCTCCGAGATGCATACAGGACAACAGGCAGACACAAGCCAAATAGGGCATGAGTGATACACTGAACTATCTGCCAAACAGCATTAGATACAGTATGTCTGGGGAGGCTGTTAAGGTCCATTCAGACTTCATGCTGGACTGGGAATCCACAGTAAAATGTTAAATATTGCCTTGATGACCTTATTCACTGAGCCATGTCTGATCAGTGTCTGTGTAAAAAGATATTTAAAAAATGGATTTTGTGCCAAGTTCATAAATGAAATGCTGCCAGAAAACGTCTCAAAAAAATGACCAAATAAATAAGACATTTGTAGTGAGATAAATACTTGTTGCATCTTAAACGGATTCATATTGATTTTAAACTTTTCGATCATCATCAGCTCTCTTTCTAAAGAGCACAACAGTCTTCTACTGTAGCAGCTCAAAAAAGCCTCACTGAAGTGACCCAGTAAGCAAGAGTGAGGTGAATTATAGATGGCTATGCCTAATGGACTCTTAGCTTCTCTTCACCTAACCCAACAAGCCCAGAGTGTCTTTATATAAGCAGTGCCTATTATGAGACGTTAAATCATGTTTAGTAAATCTTTTTTTTTTCTTTTGGTCACAATTCGTCAGGTGTCTGAATTGTCTGTACGCTTCGTGATTAAACAGACTTCATATGTCTGTAAATAGAGATAATAAACTTCTGTAGACGGGGTAACTGTCGGTGGAGTCTCTCGAGGAACACTGTGAAGGAACAAATCAGCTAGATTGACTTCATTCATTCGGCCGGCCAGGTCATCTCCATAGCCCTGGAGGGCCATACAGGATGTTAATGAGGCTGATTGTATCACAGCCTCACCCCCTCCCATCTGACCAGAGCGCAGCCCCCGCTCCAGCAAACCAAGAGTAAAAAAACCCCATTCCTCCAGCCTGAGGGGGCCAGTCGCTATGGTAACGTCCTGAGGCAGTGACCACATGTCAGAGGGAGTCTGGGGGCCATAAGTGGACCGGAGCTCCGGCATGAGGAGGAGGAGGAGATGGAAACAATTGGCGATGAGTTTCCTGCTGCTGGATACTGGTAACCTGAAACATGTTTTAATCACAGCACGTTTCCTTTAGTTTGTCACAATTCACCTCTGAACTTGTTGCATTCACCCTAGTTTTTTCGTCAAAGCTCATAGCTGATGGACTGATGCGATTGTTAATTTGTAAATTATGTTAACACGAAGCAGAAAACAGCCTGAGCACAGAATATTTTGTGTGAAGTTACAGTAAACACGCTTGTTAATGTCCCCTCCAGTTACAGGTGGCTTCCTCCATTATGCCAAGCTTTATGATTGAATCTAGAGGTGAAGCAATTGTCATCAATAAGTTAACTGATCAACAGAAAAATAATCAGCAACTGGTCTGATAATTAATTTATTATTTCAGTCACTTCTCATGCGAAAACAGTGAAAAAAAGTGCAGAGGATTTGCTGCTTTTTTGTGTCATATATTATTTAAAGATGAACATCTTTGGGTTTTGGACGTGTGGTCCAATCAATTGATTAATTGCTGAAATAATTAGAATATAATTGATAATAAAAATAAGTGCCAGCTGCAACCCTAATTGAATTTCTTCCCAGCCTCACTATCTCCATCTAAATATCTACTCAGAGCTCCTTGTACTTGCCGAGCATGGCATGTTTATTCTTTAAACAAGTAAACTGGCTGAGCTCCACTGCACAGTACAAAGAGCAGAATAATGAGAGCTCCTGTCAAAGGTGAACTGTCGTCCAGGACGATACAGACTGCAGGTTGGAAAAGATTCTGAAAGAGTTCAATATCAGTCAAGGAAGGTTCATTGTTCATTTAACCTCCCTGCTCCACGGAACAAAAATCTGCAGAATAATTTACAGAGATTTTATTTTTCCCCTCAAGAACAAATCATGATCTTTGCAAAAACCCAAACATATCAACACGAGAAGCTGCAGCTGATTGTATCTTGTGGAAAACAGGTGCAATTAGATAATTAAAGAAATGGAATTTATGATTCTCTGTGATATTTATTAAAAGAGATATTGCACCAAAAAATCAAGAACAAAAACCTCCACTACCGGTCATTATTTTAGACAGTGATTCTCCCCGACCTCTCTCGTCCTTGCCTCTACACCATAAGTTTGGCTTGGTGACAACAACGTGAACTTGTCCTGTAATGTACAATCACATACGTGAGATAAATCCTGACTGCACTGATTTAACACCGTCCCCTCATGAAACCTGTCGCGTCCGAGCTGCAGGGCCACTGTTGGCAGGAATGATTTAGAGCGACCCCGGTGAGGGGGGCACCCCTAAATGTCTGGATAAATCTATAGCACCTTTAACCACATTCAAGAGCAATTTTAGGAGCCTGATCGAGATGGAAAGTGCAAAATATATGAAATCAGTCAAACATTGTGCCTTTCATCTCGAGACTGAAGGATCTTTTCCAGTTTTCCAGGGGATTCTACAAGTGTTCTCACAAATTTTCAACATTTCTCATTGTAAACATGTAGTTTTAATGTTGGACATGTCTTTTAATAATGTAACTCACTATAAAAATTAAATTATTGTAATTATCCAAGATGTATAAATTCAAATATCTAACAGAACTTCTTGTATGTACTACATTTTATAGAACAGAGAGATATGAGGGTATGGTAACATAAAATAAAATAAAGTAAAATAAAATAGAAAAATAGAAAATAAATCTCCTATAAATTTGATAATCAACCACTTGTTTCAGACAATTATCAAGCAAATATACTCTTTGGGTCCAGCCTCTAAAATGTGAGGATTTTCCATTTTTGTTGGTTTTATTTGACAGAAAATTCTTCTAAAATAAACCTAAAATATCTTTTAAGTTTTTCAAATTGTAATGGCCATTCTTCACTGTCTTCTAACATTTTATAGACAAAAATAAAATAACAATAATTGACACACTAACAGTAAGCATCACCACATACATTATAAAGAGGAAAATCTGAAAAGAATAGGATAGATCTCAATTATTTCATTTTCCTCCTGCAAGACAGAAAAGTCACAAGATGGAGCAGAAAAAACAAAGACACATAGATCTGCTCTGTTTTCTGATGCCTACACTTGCTCCACTTATTTTATGTGTGATGCAACTGAAACAGAAGCAGTAGTTGTTAATTTTGTTTCTTTAAGGCTGCAACACATTAATTAACCAAGCAAGCTACGCCAGTCGATCATGAATCAAACAAGTTTCACTGGAAAACTTGTTGCCTTTAGAAACTACCAACACATAATTTTTTTTCCCCCCTGCATAAATATTTAACTTTCATTTATTCCAGCAAGGGAACAACAACTGTTGAGCTCTAATGAAAAACACAACGTATAATGTAGCATAAAAATTCATAGTGCGAGCTAATGAATCCACACAAATACAAACCAACCCAGAGATATCTGGCCAATTTAGCAAGCACGGATCTAATTCTAGATTTCACCCTAATCAAAAAAGATGTAATTAATTAATCAGATAATTCACTGCCACGCATGGCAGGACACACATCTGTGCAGTGGTAATGGGGAGAGAGAGACAAGCTGAGCAGTGCAGCACTATCAGTACTTCCCCAATAGCCCGCTTGTCAACAGTGCTGGTATCCTGTGCAGCTTTAAAATGAAGGTCCAGCTCTCCCAGACGCTCATCTACCCTCTCCTGGACTGTACGTGTGCTCTCTGCATGTGAGTACAGTGCAGCATGTCGAAGGGACGGAGAGATCTGAGGCTGTTTGAGGTAACACAGATGACATGAGGGAGGCAGCGCCTGTACAAGGCAAACATAAACTGTGCCACTTCATCTGAAAACAATGGGGGACAGGACACTGAGTGTGCTCTCATCCACATCTCCATTGTCTGCCCTCCTCTTTTACTCCTCCTCCGAGCACGGAGCATAAGCGGGGTGATAGAGGGAGGGGAGGGGAGGGGAAGGGGAAGGGAAAGGGGGAGCAGCAGTGGGGGCAGTGGGGGTCTGGCTGTGTTCTTTCTCCTCTGTCTGTGTGCGAATGCACAGACGGTTCAGTAGTAATTTGATGTGTGTCCCCGGGGACATTTGATGGATTAAAGCTAAGCAGCTCCATTTCGCAGCACCACCTGATCTTCCACTGCCTGTGCCCCATATAAAGGCTGGCGTGATTGCTGATCTCAGCTAGTCTGACAGTCTCTCTCTCTCCCTCCTCTCTCTGTCTGTCTCCATCTCTTCTCTTCCTCACTGGTCCCTTAAGCCTGCTGCATCACAGGAGCTATCCAGTGCTGAACAGGATCGCTTTTATTTTTTATTTTTTTATTTTTCTTGGGGAAGCTGGGGGAGCCAGAGAGTATCACACAGCATTGCCGTCAGCCTTGTTCTGCACTGGTTTCCATTTTCTTTCTTATCCTATGTTTTTGGCCGTTGTCTTCACATTAACCGCAAGGATTACTGTCAAGCCAGCTCAGCTTGTGTGCTTCCTCAGAGGGTCTTTTATTTTTTTCTCATGCGTTTTTCTCAGCTCTGTGTTTTTATCCATTGAAACATGCCCCGCTCATTTTTGGTGAAGAAGATCAAGCTTGATGATTTCTCTTCGTCCAATGTGGCCACCTCCAATCATCATCACCACCTGGACGACTCGTTCACTTTTGCACGCTCCATCACAGACTCGGTGACCAGCCTTGGGGTTCGTCTCAGTGAGAATGGTGAGTTAACATGCCTCTACTAGTCTGCCCCGCTCCAGTTAAAGATGTGCCAGCGCTCCTGCCTGTAGACAGCTCCGGTGCTGATTTCAGCATGCCTGACATTTCCACACTTAGCACAGATGGCATCCTCTTTTGTTTTTGTGTTGGGTGAGATTTTCTTTGGCTTCAGCCAGTAACATGCTCGTAGAGTGTAAATTAATGTGAGATGTTACATGCAGCCAGCTGATTTTTGCATCAGTATCCTGAATAATCCTCTCCAGAGGCACCCCACCCCCATCTCTGCGATCCCAGACTTTTGTTTTTTGACTCCAGTGAAGGACAGACACAATTCAGGTCACAGCCACGGATTAGCTTATGTAAATAGGGAACAAAACGTGTGTCTAATCAGGAGAAGCTCCAGTTGCGTATGTGTATGATTGCACCAACCCTGTGGTAGCTGAACGCGCACAGACCGACTATCTGGTCATCATGTGTGCTAAAAAATTCATGAAAATGAGAGATGAGTATCGGATGATACATTTGTCCTTAGCTGTTATTGTCCTTGAGTTCCCATCACGGTCCGATCCTCCCTTGCCCCCCTCTTCCCATCCAAATGGAGCATGCACAGTCTCCCCACCCCCATCGCTCCACTACATCTTTCTCTTCCTTCCGGGCATTTGAAAACTAGCAGGGGTTAGAGTTTCAGTCGTGCAGGCCTATCGTCGCCACAAGAGACATCAACACACTGTACAGTACAGCCGGGAGGGAGGTGGGGAGCTGGGCTGAAGGGATAGCGAAGGGAAGGAGAAAAAGGAGACAAAAATGCTTGGGGCAGCAATGAGGGTGATCACGTGACAGAGGTTGTACAGTAAACATGAAGAAAGGCACAGCTGCACTGTGGTCAACACACAGACCGGCCACACTAAGCCCCAGTCAGTGCTCAAAGGCGACCTTCACTTTCACGGTCCGCTTTAAGCTCGCCGCTTCCATTTTGTGGCCACGTTTAGAGGGCCATATGTGTGTCTTTGTTATGGTTTGTTAGGACATTTTCACAGTGCGCGAGGCTTCGTGGTCCACGACTAAATGTTGTGACGATGCCCACCTGTTATTCAGCCGTGTCAACAACGGGGTTCAGCAAAATTTAGATGGATCAGGATCAGTGGAATTAACAAACATTTCATTTGTGGTTAAAGGGAGTTTGTTAACGTCAAAACAACCTGCTGAGTAAAGACAAAAAAATGGTGGCACAAAATAAAAGCATTATATGTACTTATCAGGCATATTTTGTGGTTTGTACTGACTGTTGTTTAGATTTCCTGCTGCACGATTTTACATTATTACTAAAGAATCCATTTATTGAGTTATTGTCACTCTCTATTGTTCCTGAATCTATTGTTCAACACCATGAAAAATAAGCATAATATTAAAAAGAAGAAAAGAACGTTAAAGCACTACATTGATGTTGACAAAATGCATTTAATTTGAACAAAAGAATCGTTCTTTTCATGCTGACTCAAAAAAAAAAGAAAAAAGAAAAAGGGAAACGGCAAAATGAAAGAATTCTCAGCGAGGCTGAAATACCTAAGATCAGCACTTCTGCCGTGCCAGGAGATTTTCTTTCCTCCCATTGTGGAGACATTTGACTTGAGTGTCTGTTGAACAACAAAGAGGGGTGGCTGAGAGGGTCCATTAATTACATGCTTGCTTTGCATTAGAGAAATGAGTCTATGAGCTGTAAAGGCTGATACAGCGCAAGTCCTTAAATGATGAGCTCCATGTCTGACCTTGGGTAATTGAAACACAGTAAACAACACTGCTTACACTGATGCACGATGGTTTGTTAAAAAAAAAAGAATCTCAGCAAAATAAAGGCCTTGTTGTTGTAGGTAGAGCAAAGGCTCTGCTGCTATTTTCACAACAGTCTGTAGTGTGGCTGTAAAACAGGTGGATGTGGATCTGAATAACTGCTGAAGCTGCAGTATTTAATTGTACACTCAATTGTAATAGTAAGTAATAGTAATTTAGTTTTTTTAAATTCTAAGTAGGTAATATTTCTTCATTTTTTAATTGTTTTTATTTTTTTATTTTGAAAGAAAGTGCCTGCTCTCTCTGTCTCGGATAAACACCATCTGTGTAGTTTAAAACCGTGAACCCATGCAGTGCAGCATAATAATGTGTGCACAGGCCTGGTGTTTCCCTGTCCCCGGGTGTCACGGTCATGTCTTTGACAAAGTGGGTGTGTGAACAGAAACCCTTGGGAACAGAGATGCTGTAGTAAAAGAGCACTTCAACTGATTTCTTAATGGCCTGTTTCTTGAAGGCACTTCAGCGTGTTCGCCGCTGTAGGCAGGTGACCCTCTTCACAAACAATGTGTATGATGCCATGTCTCACGTTATCAGATCTCAAGCACACCGTGCTCAATAAACTAGTATTGTGTGTTGCGGATACTTGATCTTCTCCAGCACTCGACTGCTCCAACAGCTGCACTATTTTACAGATGATAGCCTATTGATCAGTTCAAAACTTTGAATTTCATTAAAAAGCAGTCAATACCTAATTTCCACTGCTTGCTGCACACAGTGCTTAGGAATGGCTTTTTTTCTGCAGTTATGCACTATTTCTCTCAGGAAAGGAATTTCACCACATTTTATATTTGCTCTAATATGTTCAACTTCGACAATATCAACCCTGGGGGTAAAATCCATTTAGTATTAATTCAGTTCCTGAGATTCACAGCATAAGAATATATATTGAGTTCTGTTTGGATGTGTTTAGCTGCCAGCAAGCCTTTTAGCTCCTCTGGCACCGAGCTGCTTTCGGAGGGAAAGGAAAGACATGAATGACGCCAACAAAAATATATCTCTCTGAAATCATGCTCTGTACAGTTGGGGACGTTTAAATCACTCGTAGTGCTTTGTGCTTTGCTGCATCACGCTTAAACCTGCTTGAAGACGTAGCATGAAATCCTACAGGATGTAAACAGCTGTGTAACAAGTTGATCTGGTCCAAAAACCGAAAAATCCATTTGTCTGCAGCAAAAAACAAAACAAAACAAAAAAACAAGTAACTGATACAGAAAGATCTTGTAAATCAGCTTTGCAACCTGTTAACAGGTGCTTGTTTTTTAGAAATAATTTATTTGTTCAGGTTTAGAGTTTAGAGTTGAGCGCTCACAGAGGATTCATTAAGCAAACATCGAGACAGAGGACTGACATACCGTAGATGAAGAAAAGGATGTCTGATCAATCAGACTACTTTATGTAGGAAGGGTTTTAATATGTGTCTTCTCACACAGGAGACTTCTTGATGAGCTATTATCTAGCGCTCATCCTCACTGTAAAATTGCAACCTTCCTAAATGCGGCTGAGCGCGTCATGTTTCCCTGCATCACTGCACTATTGTGTGCACAACCTGTGAGTTCTGGAAAAAATGCAATTAGCTCTGAGCTGCCACTCACTCTTTCGCCATTTTATGAAGGGCAATCATCCAACATGATAATCATGTAATCACCAGCATGTCACTGTGTCCTTATCCATCACAACCCCTGGCCAACTGTGTTTGCGTGTGTCTCTTACCCAGGCTACATCCAGGATTACATCACGCCATCTGTATACCAGGGGGAGAAGAAGATGGAGCACAAGCTGGCTTCGCCGGTGTCAGACCCCCTGTACACCCAGGTGAGCAGCGGAGGGGAGTACTGTGACCCCGACCTGAAGCACCCCGACAGCCCCCAGTCTGGCATGACAGCCAGCGGCTTCTACAGTGGTGAATCGGAGGCCCTGGCCGAGGGTTACACCATGGATGCCTTCTTCATCTCTGATGGGCGCTCGAGGCGAAAGGGAGATGGCGAGGGTCGTGGAGGGGGCTCCAGAAGCAGCAGCGCCAACACTGGGGCTCAGGAGAGGGGAGCCGGGACGTCCCGCCACACCTGCAACGAGTGCGGCAAGACGTACGCCACCTCCTCCAACCTCAGCAGACACAAGCAGACGCACCGCAGCCTGGATAGCAAGATGGCCCGCAAGTGTCCCACCTGTGGTAAAGTGTACGTGTCCATGCCGGCGTTGGCCATGCACATCCTCACCCACGACCTCAAGCACAAGTGCGACGTGTGCAGCAAGGCTTTCAGCAGGCCGTGGCTCCTTCAAGGTCACATGCGCTCACACACGGGGGAGAAGCCCTTTGCCTGCGCCCACTGTGGCAAAGCCTTTGCTGACCGTTCAAACCTCCGCGCCCACATGCAAACACACTCTGCCTTCAAGCACTACAGATGCAAGCGCTGCAATAAGACCTTCGCTCTCAAGTCCTACCTGAACAAGCACTATGAGTCAGCTTGCTTCAAGGGCTCTGCAGACGAAGATGACTCTGGATCAGAAAACTAACCACGAGGAAGAAGCAAAATTTTGAACCCCTGTTGTAGGTTCACCACCAATAACCCTGTTCACTCTGCCCTCCATGCCTTTTTTCTTCCCTTTTTTTAGAAAGCAATATTTTCACTGAGATTACGTGAAGAAACTCTAATGATTATGGCAAAGACAATTTCAAAAGATGCTGGATTTTTTCCCTGCACAGTAGCTAATCGTCCACAGAAACATACAATCAAACAACCTTCCCCCAAATAGAGACTGTAGATGATAGTTGTACACAATTAAGCAACATGTGCTCGCACGGACGTGGGCACATGTAAACTCCCACACACACATACACTCACACAGACATGTATGCACACACTCATATACGCACGTGTGCACATACACACACACACACACACACGTACACACACTATTATATATGAGGCCTGGCATGTGAATTTTTATCAATGACTATAACAATATTGATATCAATAGTAATAATATTTAGATTCCTGATATTTTATAGCAAATAGTAATGAGAAAACTAAAAAAAAACATAAAAAAGGACTAACAGTGTTCTTTTGTTTTTTAGAGACAAAATGACCTCTTGTATTTTTATGCTGCTTTTTATTTGCTAAGAATTGAATTCTTTTGCAACTGCCAACATGAACTTTTTATGAAAATGTGAACTATGACAGTATTTGCAAAAAAGGGAGATCATTTTAAAAGTTAAAAAGACAAACCCCCTTTTTCCACACCAATGTTTCAATTCAACGGATGTTATTTTTGTATTTGATTTTTCTAAATTTATTTTTTTGTGCTTATTATCCCTTGTTGATCAAAAGCATCTTTGTAACTGTGGGTATTCAAAACAAAAAAGAAAAAAAAAGCAAAAAAAAAGCTCATTTATTCAAATAAGCTATACACGATCATAGGCCATAGGTCATTCAGTTTAATTCTCCAAGAGCCGTGATTTTAAAATGCTTAAACAGGCCTGTTGAACAGGCTATCACACACCTATGTCTGATCAAATTCATAGTCTCACCCTGATGTACAGACTTGGACAAAAACACTGAGAGCCAGACCAAATGATCTGTCGTTATAAGTGCCATGTGCGGTTGACTCGTCTATAGCAATGAAAACTCTCGTTGTTCTTCCTCCACCATGGTGGCTTGCATAAACTCTGCTGCCTTTATGGTGCATCGTCCAGTCTTAACAAGCAATCTTCACCCAGTGTTTGAGGTGCTCCCCCACCGCCAGTGTTACCTCAGAGTGAAGGTATGGACTCACACACCCTCAGTTACAAAGTGACAGTCAAATTGTTCTGTTTGTCTCTTTTATATGTCGCTCAAAGCTCCGCCCACGGTTTAGATGCATACCATCTATTTATCATGTAAATACCTTATTTAACTACCTATTTATTTATTTATTTATTGACCTTATTTTGTGTATTTATTGAAGACTTGCTTCTTTGTTAATTATCATGTATTTATTTATTGTTTATAATTTAAAAAATGAACATCCATTGACCTTGTAAGATGCTGCTGATCTTCAAAGAAAATGTTTATATGCATGAAAACTGTAGAGAGTCCATGGGACTTAGTTCTTTAAAGAGGAACAATGTACAGTGCCAGTGCTAGAAGACTTCAAACAAATGAATGCAGAATTACTTTTGTTTTCGTGGCAATAACTTTACTGACACAGCAATTGACATGTATAAACAATCACAGCTGTCCTGTTTTCAGTCGATTTAGGGCAATAAAAAGAAACGATGAACACAAAACACTAAAATATTCTCCATCTTGCTGTTTCCCAAAAGTCCACTTGGCCCTTTTTGTCTTCAAATCTCAGGCAATAAACAATTCCCAGAAATGGCCGACGTGACGTCGCCATGAAAACGTAACACTATCTGCTTGTTAAAATTAGAGAGTCGAACAATGTCAGTGTAGTCCAGTTACAACAAGGTGTCCAAGGTGCAAAAGCA
This sequence comes from Toxotes lorentzi, assembly GCA_037833715.1. Taxonomy (NCBI): domain Eukaryota; kingdom Metazoa; phylum Chordata; class Actinopteri; family Toxotidae; genus Toxotes; species Toxotes lorentzi. Next base: position 20,539,852 of record JBBMJY010000012.1, read on the forward strand.
ATAATGATAGCCATGCAGTAACTCAATCCTTTATACAGCGAGTCCAAAACTGCTACTACAAGTGTTAATTTGACTGGAAAAAGCTGCTACTCCTAAGTATTTTTTTTTTTTTATTATTATTTTTTCAATTGTCTCTTTTGTTTTCAAGAGCAACCAGGTGGAAAAAAAAAAACCAACCTCTTCTGGCAGCTGAAGTGCAGGCATGATGTGACTGAACTGTTAGAAGGTGATGTATTACACAACAGGATTACAGTAATTCTCATTTAGGTCACTGACATAATGAAGCATTTAAATATAGTAAAATTCAAAGTCACCACTGCTCCCTGATTTATCAGGGCCAGAGCAAAGCTCTGAGGTGTCAGAGGAGAGAATCCATGAATCCATAAGGACGGCTGTATGCATTTCTAACCAGCACTAATGGAAGTGATCTTGGTAGGGAAAGTTTGCGAGATTGTTGAAATAAAAGGACGCGCTGAACTGCACTTCTAACTCCCCCATCATTTGTCCCTGTCTGATGTCCCCTCCCCTCCCCACCAGCCGTCCTCATCCCGTCCCCAACTGCCTCTAAACAGACGCACCGAGGATGAGATGTGCTGAAGTGCGATTGGCGGAGGGTGGCGGAGTGTGGGAGGATAACAGGTGTTTGCAGACAGACTGCAGATAGGGAGCGTAATTGAGTCGGTGAGCGACCTCCAAGGGGAAGGTCAAGCACCAGCAGGCAAATGCACTGTCAGCTATTTGCATATTCCAAACGGATGACACGATCGCATTAATGCTGAGCTCGCCCTAAAAAAAAAACAAAACACAAAACGGAGGAGAAAAGACAGAGACGAGGAGTTTCTGCTCTGTTTGTCTGTCCTCTCCTCCCCGTTTCACCATCATCTTGTCAATGGTCATCTAAGTGCTACAGCTGAATCACTGCATGAGAGCATCCAAACCACCTGTCTCCTGATTAACACACAGTTTGGCACGTCGCTGTTTCATTGAGCTAATGCAGAAATCATTACTTCCAAACGATTCTTTTTTGATATGTTTTATATTTTACTGTGGGACAGATATATAATGTACCTCCAAAACCTGGGGACTGTGTTTTAATAAAGCAGATAAAAGTACTGAGATCATTAAAAACATTTGGATTTGGAAATGCACTGCGGGCTTGTTGTCTAAAACTGGCAGTATTACAGACCATCCTCAGAGAAAATACCGATTACAGAAAAGGGGGCAAAATTTAATTCTAAACTTCTGAATTTAGATGTAGGGAAACATTGTTCCTCTTTGATAATTTTGTAAATATATTTGTAAATAAATCACAGCAATAATATGACAATGCATGTAGACATTTAATTGCTCTTTTTCTATTCATGTTGTCTTTTTTTTTTATTAAAAAAAAAAAAGACAAATACAGGTACCAACTGCAGTCTGGGTGGCCATGCGAATCAGGGAGTGTCTTGATTAAAAAGCTATCTGTTGTAAGTTACAGACAAAAAACTTCAAACTCTGTGTATTCTCAAAGATTTGATCATGTTCTGTATGATTTCTCTGTTCTTGTTTTCTTTTATTTATGTGCCCGGCTTGGCTGCGCAATGAAAAAGTGCCAAAAAGTATGATTTCCATGACAAAAGCCTTCAACATATGGTTGGCTGCTTGAAACCTTCCATATGGTCCTCAAAGAAAAAAAAACCTGATTAAGATTTTCCACTTTCTTTCTCACTTTCTCTCTCTCTCTTTCTCTCTCTACCTTTATCTGTCTCTCTCTCTCTCTCTGTTCCAGCTGAGTATGAAGAAACTTAAGCCATGATTGCTGAGGGGTGTTTTGATTTATCTTGTTCTGCTACAATTAATAATGATGACAACAATAGCAATGATAACGTTAATAAAAACAATAGCACAAGGAACCTTCCAGTCCACTCTTATTTCTTTCAGTCAAATTTGATTTTATTAAAAGGAGAAATTGTTTTTTGGGTTTTTTTTTTTGTTTTTTTAATTTTTACACAAACACACACACACACAGAAATATTTACGGACAAACCAACCTGCTCATTAAATTTTCTGTTAACACTTTTTCTTCATTATGTTCTGTATATCTGTACGAACTGAAATGCTGAGAAAAATGGTGAGTGTGGTTTGTGGAATAGCCCTTAGTCAACATTAACACAGTGAGTAATTATAGTTATGACTCTAATGTGCCATCAGCTGTTGCCTCCTCTGTCAGTGTTTGAGGGATTTCATGAGTTTTACTTTACTAACTTTTAATTTCACCACCACCAGGCACCAAAAATGCCAATATCATTTTGTTTCTCACAGCAGCTGAGAACAGGAACAGTCAGAGGACCTGACAACACCAATATAGCATTGAATAAGAGTTCCTGAGATGTCGGCGTTATCAAAAGCGGAGGCATCTGTTCCACCACTATTAAGCCCTTCCTGGTCATTAAATTTTAATGGAACATTGATTTCATGCTGGAACTACTCTTTCTGAGTGACTCAAAAGCCAGAGAAAAATATGGAACAAAATAAAAATGAATCATGACAGCGGGCAGGGATTATTATTCTGGGGCTTTTCTTGATTGGTTTCCAGGGAATATACAACACTTGAATTCAATCGCTTATGTCCTTCAGTGTCCTCCAGCAGCACAGCAGCAGTATAATGAGACAGCAGGCGGAGCAGAGCAGAGCAGGGGCTCAGAAACAAGACACTTTGCTGCGCACTCCTCACTTTGGTGTGGGGAAACAGTGATTTCCATTTCTGTTGCTTCTAAGCTCAGTTATGTCGCTAAATGTAAACACATAGGTAAATAAACTGTCAGATCTGTTTTCACATGCCGCTTCTTCTGAGAGTCAAATGGCAAGTCCACAGCCAAGTGCTGATTCTTGTGCGCGCAGCAACAGCCTCTGCAGGCCGCACATCAACATTCATGTGCAGCACTCGCTCAAACTTTACCCCAGCAGATGTTGTCCCTTATCAGGTTTTATGATGAAAGTAAATAACTGATTTCATTAGGCTACATGGCAATGGACTGTAAAATGGGGACCCATGGAATCCAATTACATGACCCGTGGGTGTGCTGTGTGTGCGTAACAACAGCGGCTGTGAGTGATCAGCACCAGGAGGCAGGTAGGGAGATCGTGGCCGTGCATACATATCCTCGCAGCACGGCACACAGCCATCGCCTCTCACCACCACACACACTCATACCAGGTAAACGACTGAAAACCTTTAAAACTGAGCGAGCTACACTCACACTTCAAAGATATTGACCCGAGCGTGCCTTCATCTTCTGAGTGACTGTCTGAGAGGAAACATAAGTGTCTTCTGATGGGCTGAGGGGTCGCCTCAGGGTTACTACAGTTACCTATAGCAGCGGATACAGAAAGCAAGAGGAAAAACCATGTGTTTGAAAAATTCCAGCGACTAAAAATGTGTGTGAATATGTGCTGTTGTGTGAAATTCCTTAGGCTTTGGACAGATGGTCAGGAAAAACAAGCTGTCAGAAGACATCACCTTGGTCTTTTATGAAACTGTAATGAATGTTTTTCACTATTTTCTGATATTTTTTACATCACAACATTAACTAAGAAACTACAGTATTTATTCAAATACTAATATTAATGGATGTTGTTCATTTCAAGTTTACTAGTGGGGAAAGGATTTTGGTTGCAACTAGTGTCTTTTCGTTTTCTCATACAAGACAGAGAAAACGATGTCATTGTAGAGGTGAAATGATTAGTCAGATAACTGATTAGTCAAGAAACTATAATAGACAGAAACTATTTTGATAATCAGTGAATTGTTTGATTAATCACCTTCTCATCTGTGAGCATTTGCTGTTTTTTTGTTATGCAACTGGAAACTGAATTAAAGATGAAACAATTAATCGATTAATCAATGAGTTCATGGACAGAAACTTAATCAGCAACTATTTTGGTAATCTTTTTCTAACAAAATTGATTGTTAGGCAGACAAAACAAGCCATTTGGAAACATCAGCTTGGGTTTTAGGAAAGCGTGATGGGCATTATTCACTATCTTCTGGCATTTTACAGACCAAACAAGGTACCAAAAATACAATCAATAGCTTAACTGATGACGAAAAATAATCGAGCCGGAGAAAAAAAAACATACAACCATTCATTTAAAACTCACTAAAAGTATTTTAGCTGCAACTGGTGTCTCACGGTTGCTCACAGGTGACACAGAAAACATTATGTCATCTTTGTAATTACATAAACTATCATTACTTGATTCAACACACTACTGACGCTGGCCCTGGCTCTGACCCTTCTCATACATCTGGCGCCACCTGTTGGCTGATCACCAACTGTCAGCATGAACAATTCAACAGCAACAAACTGGCTTTGTTTGCTGCTGATGGTGCCATCAGTTCAACTGGATAATTCAACCGAGGGAGGAATTTTTATTTTCCGAACAAAAACACAAACCTCTGTTGAAACAGTCTCCATGTTATAACCGGTCGGTGTGCGCACTGCCCAAATTCACTCAACAAGAGGGTTAGTAAAAACCATTTGGTTCAACCAGCCAGCGCCAACCAACCGTAACTGCCCCTTTAAGAGCGAACAGTTTGTCTTTTCACATTCTGCATCACAGGAGAGATGCTCATTAAAAGCGCCTCCATTCCTCACTGTTTCATCAAGTGAGACTGCCAAGCTCTTTAACTCAGTGTTCTTGATGTTTGTGCTGTTTGTGTAAAACCCATCTGTTTCCTCGTCTCTCTGTTGGCAGAGGGTCCACCTCATCCGTATGCTTCTCTTTTTGAAGTCATGTCAAAATCACATTTTTATGCATCTAAGATATCCAACTTGTCATCAACACTCGGGGAACAGTCAAGGAGGGCACTCCTTAAATAGCTTCTGTTTTTCCCTTCATATACGATACATGCAGAAACCAAGATTGCAAAGGAACTACAGATATGTGGTTTTTATATGTTTCAGAGACATTTTGTGGCTTTCTATGTTGATAAAAAATGTCATTCCGCTTCAGTTTTTTGGGGTAAAGTTAATGAAGTGAACTAAGTGTAAATGGAAAAGAAAGATTAACCTCATACCAAAGCACCACTTGTTCTCTCTCAGGGTGAGGTCAGGAGAGCAGATTCATTTCAAGGCATGGGAGATCATTAAACAGAAATCCTGTTCTGGGCAGCTGTACTAGAAGGAGACAGAAAATAATTTCATAGGTTTAAGCAGTGAGAGACACCAGTGAATAATCAACATTGGTGAACAAATCAGTCACACGTTCAGCTGCAAACGCAGCAACATCCACTGTTGCTAAACCGTGTCATGATTTCAGACACATTTATCTATCACAAAGCTATAGTTTGAAGACTGAAAATCGCTGTCAGAATAATTATCACTTTAAAAGCACGTCAACGTGTTAGGAAAAAAGAAAAAAAAAAGAGAAGGTATAAATAAATATAGCTCACTTCCCCGTCGGAAAGCTGGCAGGTAATTTTCTCCAGCTGCTCTAAGTGTGACAATCCCACAGGGACTGAAATCTAATATTAACAGCAAATCATTATGTGGGAACTGTTCTTCCATGACCTGCCGCTGTACCTGTGTGACTAACTCAATCTAAGTAATTGAGATACGTTAGCAACTAGAATGCAGTCCTGCTGTGACAGCAGAGGGTCACGCGGAGTGTAGTGGGACTCCAAACACACCTCAGCTCTGGGGATGATTTACATGTCTATATGCTTTGACTGACAGGGTCTCTTCTCTCCGTGTGATGCTGGTTTCTTTTGGTGCGTGATGAAGTGGTTTCTGATTGACAGCAAAGCTGCGACGCGACTTTGACATTGTATAAAGTAGTGAATGCCCAGGGGGGGATATGTCACCATACATATTTAATATACTGTAGTTATTCATACAGAAACACCAAGTCATGCAGCCAGCTGCACACTCCGTGTCAGCATATTACAGTCTAATTGGAGTCCTTCAGTTGTTTTCGCATCGCACTGGTGTCAGCTAAATTGCTCTTTACAAAAAAAAAAAAAGGAAGGAGGAAATATAAGGTGGCTTTCAAAGCTAAGCTGTTTTGGGGGGAAACTGTAAACAGATTGTTTCACTGTCACTTGACAGTGAGGCAAAAAAGTTGATTATGTTCACTGCAGCACCTAAATTACGTTTATTCTGCTAGGATATATATAATGTACTGATACCACTGTAAATGATTACATTCTATATATAGACCCCCCCCATGTTGTAACTGATCCCTGTGTGACCAATTAATCAACATAAAAAGCCGCTGCCACTGTAGTTCAAAGTATTTGTAATTTTTCAATACAATGGCCTGCCTCTCCTGTCCAAGAAATCATTTTTAATTGTCTCATTAGAAGATACTTTAGCTGTGGGTTGGAGAAAACAACAATAGTTCTGTTTCCGCTCCGCTGCCGCAGATCTTTGAAGTTTTCCACTTACCTGTGCAAAGCTGCGAGCCCAGACGTCCTCTTTGTAACCACAGCAACCTGGCTGTCTCTTTGAAATCCTGCAAAAATAGAATATCACCAAGTAGTGCACTTTGAAGGAGGCCTAATCAAGGGCGTAGGTTTGGTTCTATCTTTGGTGGGGACATCTTTTTGTCAGATGGCCAAAACAAAATGCACACTTGTTCTCTAGCTCTCTTTTTTTTCATTCATATGTGCACGTGTTTGCAGACACACATGCACATAAAGAGCCTGACGGAAAGTTTACTTTAACTGACTCTAACTTTCAAGTCACAGCGATGAATTATTTTTCCTTCAGCATCTGAACTTATGGAAAGGTCTTACATTAGACCATCAGAGCTCACCTGAGAGCCTGCAGCTCACCTGTCTGTGTGTCTGCGTGATGCTCCAGCTGACAGGATTTTCAGTATAAAACGATGCCTGGCATTAACAAACAAAGAGGGAGGGAGGCGTTAATATTGGATTGATACCAACAGTCTTATTAGCTGATCAATCGGCTATTAGTTATCAGGACCTGGTATCTTAATTCGCTTTTTGAGCAATTTTCGCCTCACGAATCAGCTAAAACTTAACCCGTGAAATTAATTATGATATCAGCTGATGTTAATTTCAATTCTGTGACATTTCAAACCTTTAAACTCTAAACGCTTAACCGTTTCAGTTACACCACAGACCGTATAAAAAAATCATCCTCACCAAATACACCACTGCTATTACCGGGGTGAATCAGGTCAGTCATGCGTAATGCAGATTGAAGTTGAGGGTTGCCAATACATTGTCGATCATCCCCCATATGCCAGTCTCTCAATCGTCGTCATAATGCGCAGCGTTTTGCAGAAAACCCACAAACCTGGCAACACACAGGCGATCCTACCGGTAACACAGAGCGGATTTAAAATGGCAAGATCGGTTGAGATGGGTAAAAAATATTGGGAGGGACAATTCAGCAACACCTTGACACAGGTAAGGACATGTCCCTGCTTTATATATCCAGATCTACGTCCATAAAACACTGACTTTGCTAAATAAAAAACATTCTCACCAAAGGATTCTGCGCTTGTGGCGACTCCTTTGAACTGCACGACTAATTGCTGGAGTGAATTTTAATGAGACACAGTTTGGCCATGAAATGAATAAGTTACAAAAGGGGTAAAGCTTGTGTTGTGTACTGCAGGAAATACTCAGCACCCCCCAGTGCAGGTCTGTTTACACGCTAGAAAGCAGACCAGTTAACCCCCATGTTCTGTTTGACAATTCAAGCATTGTTTCATCATCTCGATGCTTCAAGACTTTTCCCAAGAATTGCTTATTAGAACACGTTTCAGAGGTCACCTACAGGAAATGACGCATTTCCTCTTTGTGGTCTCTATTTTGATATGCTCCTTATCCATGTTTGGTGTTGACTATTTAGATATCTGCCGCTGGAGTTTTATTACAGTTTGCTCTTAAGAGGTCTAATCTGGGTCAAACTGACCTTAAACACATGAAGCCGAAGACGTTTCTTTGTCTGTGAATGACTTTTCTGCAAACAAAAGAAATATATCTGTTCATGCGGGGCCCGAATTACATTTAAAACATGAACTATTTCCTTATTTGGTGTATCAACATGCTTCATGGTTATTTTATCATCTTCATCAAATGTGCAGTTACCAAAAAAAGTGATTTTGACATGACTAAATAAACAGATAATCACAAAAAGTGACAGTTTGAAGTAAAATGTCTACAGTGAAATAAAATTTAGGTCCAATAAAAATTCAGTTGTTTCATAATAATGATTTTATGAACTTGTGTTGGTTCATTTATATGATTCCTTCTTTCGTAATGTCTTTATCCCGTTTATTTATTTAATAAAGAGTGTCTTGGTCTGGTTCTTCGGATGCAGATGTAGTTTAATTCAGACAAACCGGGGAGGGTGTGGTTTAATGTGGAACATCAGTGATTGACAGCGCGTTGGACCAATAAAAACCCTCCGTTTAACTTATGACGCGGTCAAAGAAACCAGGAAGTGAAGACACGCACACAAACACACAGGGACATAACTACAGTCTTCAGGTAAATGTTCCGGTTGTGGCTCGGTGCTGAAACTCGGCTGAGGTTGGCGGTTTTGTCCCGTAGAAGCGCGTCGGCCATGTCCGCGGAGTCTGGCGTTAAAAACAGCGACAACCGGTCGATTCACTCGGACATGGTGGAGGAGGTTCACAACGTCCCGTTAAACGTCCTCATCAGACCGATTCCCCCGGTGCTGGACGAGCTGAAGGTCCAGAGTCTGATGGACACATTAAAGGTGATTTAACTACCGGGGGCGAAAAGTAACTACATACTTTTACTCAACTACTGTACTTAAGTACAATTTTGAGGTAATTTAATTGAGTATTTCCATTTACTGTTACTGTGTACTTATACTACAGAGCTAAACGTTGTACTTTACCTGGCTTCAGTATAAAACATCTTACAATAAGGCATTAAAGTACCCTAAAAACCTTGGGGCCCCTTGTCACAGGTTTCAGATGCCTGTGAGTTGTTATTGTGTTATTTCAAAGTTAAAGGTCTGAGTGCTCCCTCTGCCACAGCCTATAATGTTCTCACAGTATTCCTACAGGAATTTGTTTGTAGTTATGTTTATCTGCTCAGTCATTCTGTACTTTCCCTCTAATCATTTAATTTTTGTTATATGAGAGTAGACATAAGACTTTTTTGGCAATACTTCATCACTCATAGTGTCACTGTCTGCTGCATGAAGAAATTGACGGTGTGAATTTCCTTCCAGGAGGCAGCAGACATCAGCGTTGTTCCTCCGATTGATGTGCTCTGGATCAAAGGTAGAGAGGGAGGAAATTACTACTACTCTTTTGGAGGCTGTCACAGGTTCGCTGCGTATCAGAGGCTGAACATGCCGACCATTCCAGCCAAGATCGTCAAATCAAACATCTCAGACCTTAGCACTTACCTGGGGGCTTCAACGCCTGATCTGCTGTGATGCTGGAGCAGCATAGAGGGGTTTTTGGCACAGGTGACTTAAACACACACACACACACAGAGTTGTGACTCTTCTGTTGCAGCTGGTGACTGCAAAGCAAAGGCTTTACCAGCAGGGGGAAATGTAACTCTATAGTTAAACACATGGGAAAATGTAATTTGAAGGGTGTGTGTGTGTGTTTGTAACTTTTATATATTTTTACCAAGTGAGTGTCTGTCATTTAATAGCTTTAACCTTCAAACACCAGTTGTACTTGCACCAAAGGTAATTTAAATGATCAGTTTCCTGCAGTTATTTTCTTGAATGTGAAAATATGATGATGGAGCAGTTGCTATAACAGGGATTGTTGACATTTTTTGTCACGAGAAATGTGGAATTTATATTAGTAAGGGGAGGTGGTGACCGTGAGTGACACTTCAGAGTGAATTATATCGTTGCTGTCAGAATTTCATGAAACAGTGACGTGACAGATTTTCCCAACTTGACTTCTCTTGATTACGGTCCTACGGCTTGTTTACCCGATAACAATCGATACTTAGTAGTTTAGAGAGTTTAAAGCTTCAATACACTCTAAAGAAACTTTGCTCATTTACCTGCCAGTGAGCTGTGCTATATATTAAAAATACGTTAATCACAAAGCGTGGGTGTTGTAAACAACATGAAGAAAGAAACGTTTAATACTGTGTGAAGTGTTCAGTAAAGAAACAAAGCTTAATGTGCACTAAACAGTTTACAACTTTCACTGTGCTGCCCTCTATAATTCATCTTACTGAGTGAAAGTATTAAAAATGCAAACTTTGATTGATTTAACTGCTTCTCAAGGCAGATGTTTTATACTCTTATACTGACAATAAACCCAAAATTAAGCTGTGGTGGTCCTTTATAAGTTTCCTGAATATGCACGTTTATTGTCATTCAGTGATCATTTCTGTAAATTTACAATCAGAAAAGTGTAATTTCATCCAGAAGAGACAAAGATGTTTAGGGAATAATGGGGAGAGGAGGACACTGGCGATGTGATGTGAACATGATGTGTCTGAAATCACTATTGAAGTGTCTTAATTCTGAGTGTGTAAATTTATCCACTATATTGTGCCCTCAAGCGGGTAAAAGGAACTCAGCTATCATTCATTTTATTATTTACACCTGTGACAAATGTCAAAATGTTTCCCACAGTAGGCTTTCCTTTAAGTGCACTGTGAAACATTTAAGTGTAAGTTGTCTCAACATTCAAGTTATTTTAGTCTGAAATTATATAAAAATGTTGCTGTGGTCAGTCTCTCTTTTCCTTTTGTGGCACGAGTATGAGGAGGAACGTACAGTGTGAGAGAAATCTTTTCATAAACGTAAAGAAAAAACGTGACTGTAACAGCACTAGTAACTGAGAAGTACAGTGTTCCATTTTTTTTTATCCAAACTTTGTGAAATGTCAGTGCTTCTGGTGTCACGCATTTCCCAATTTTTCTGTGATATGTACCTCTTTGTTCATGCACAGTCAACTTTGATTGTGATGTTTCAGACAGCACAACAAGACGAGGTAATAGAAAGGAGCCTATAGACCAGATGGTTTGTGGAAGGAGTCAGGTGTTGTGGGAACACCAGGCTGTCAGCGTCTTATGTCAAGATGTTGTTGAGTGTTGCTGAGTTTGCCCCTACTTCCCGTCATCAGTCTTTCTTGTTCGTCGTGTCTGTGAAGGATCCGTCCCGTAACCTTCTAGACTGTGTTTCGCCAAAGAAAGAGGAGAAATGGGAAGAACATTCATCCCCTCGTCACATGTGAAAACCCACCTAAATCAAAGCCTTCTCCCATTTCCTTGAAGAGCCATCAGATAGAATCATTTAACAAATTTTATTGTATGTACATGGCCCATTTCAGAGTACAAATGCAGTCCACTCACAGGAAATAACATAGAAAGCGTTCCTTTGTCCTTCCTTAAACATGCAAAATAACAATATTAATGTGTTGTTCTGTTCTTGATAACTAAATGTGTAAGTACACTCTGTTTGTTGTTGGAGCTGACCTCGTTTCCTAAATCAGTCAGACAGTTCCCTTGCCTCTGTTTTGAAGGAAGGAACTATAGTCTGCAGAATAAAGCAGGTAAACTATACATCACAGGTCAGTGTTCACAGACGAGGCCTTTCCGACGTCAGTGCCTTGACAATGTGAGCTCAGAGCTGCTTGATGGTCTCCCTTTGTGGCCATCGAGGAAATGAAGGGAGACCTGGGGCAGCTTTTACAGACCGGCCCTAAAGGACTCTAAATTTCTCCTCTGAATCGTCGCGTGTGAGAAGATTTCCTGTGGCTCGCTCGCTGTCTGGAAGTAACCATATCCTCAAAGGGTTTTTGACACGCAACACCGGTATGAAAAAATATATTGCACCTGTTGCTTCGGGGAGAGGGTTCCATGGGTGGCTCTGTACGCTCTATCTTTGAGGATTTAAACAGATCAAGGAGATTTAGGGGGCTCAGAAGAGGAAGTGTTTGTGGTCATTTTCACAAATGGGTTGGGGCCATGACAGCTCTCATTTACTTTTTTACCATTTGCTGTTGAATTGCTCAGAGATGACTTAACAAATTGACTTGTGATGACTAATTCACGTTTATGAATCTTTCATGAGATTCGGTGGGTTTGATCTTCTCTGCTCGGGACAGTTTCTTTCCTCCTACAGGACAAAGAAAAAAAACGATTGAAACAAAACACAAAATCTAACACAAGAATCTAAGGAGACCATTTTTTAATTAACGACAGAAGAATATAAACAAAGCTGATTGATATTGAATTTTTTTGTGTGTGCAAAAAGTTAAAATGGTTCAGATGGTACTTCCAAAGTTCTTAACTTGCTATTTTAGGGGGCCCCCAGGAGGCTGTAGGGCTCCACACAGGATGTTATTCACTATGTGGAAAGGCTGTGATAAGTAGATTTTTACAATTAGAAGCTACAGAAGAGGCATGGCTAACATTCAAAGCACAAGAAAACACTAATGAAGGACTAAGGATGTCTCACACATTATTTACTTGTGTTAACAAATAGTTTTTTATTAGTTTTTGACTTTTGAGGTGATGTCAAACTTATCTGAACATCTCTGTGTTCACAGGTTATCTTTTTTTTTTTTTTTTTTAAGCGTCCCACTGCTGGCTATAGATACATAACTGAATCAGTTTTGAAATCATATTTCCTACAGTGTGTTACATGATCTTGTAACATATATGTATCGTATATTATTGTACAAGCTAAGAAGATTAGATTATTAGACTGTGGAGCATATGAAAAGGAGACAAATCTGTCAGTTGTTTAAAATTTTACAAGCCTGCTTTTATATTCTGGTTTTTGTATTATGGCAGATTATAAAGAAATAAACATTTATAGAAAGAGTTTTTCCCTCTTCCTTCTTGTCACTGCTGAGTCTATGAAGTGATCCAGTGGCAGTCTAAGTTTCTAAGTTTGAAATAACACTGAAAAATGATCTCTGGTTAGCCAGCTCAACCATTTGTTCCACTCGGGGAGTCATTACAACCAAATCCTCTGGAAAGAGTTTAGTTTTAGGTGTTGGAGTCGATGATGACTTCTCACAGCTTCCTATCCGGAATTCCCTCAGACTACTGGTGGCTGCAGGCGTGTAATTTGTGCCAGATTTGCAGTGCTGTATCCACCCTCTGACCCGACCACAGAGACGCATTGTGCGTAAACCTTCAGCTCCATGTTGCTTTGTCAAAGTGTACATGCAGCATAGTAGCAATAGGTTGTGTTTCGCACAGGCTTCAATCTTGCAAACAGGCTCTATTTGCTTTAACACTTTTCTAAAAACTGGTAATGAGTAAAATTGTTTTGGTTTCCAAAGGGAGGCCCTGTAAGCGAGGGGGTGATGCCCCTACAAGTTGACATGTTAGTCTACCAGCACTGCTTATGTATTTATAAAGACCGGTTATCTAACAGTGTCTCAAACATGATGCCTGCTGTAGCTGATGCAGAGGATGTGATGGGTCGTTATTCTAAACTCCTCATCGATTTATGTTTCGCCTTACCTTCATCCCAACACAGCCATATCCCCCAGCCCCGACCATTTTTCTCTGTAACTCTATTCAAAGGGGAGACAGACCTCCCAAATCCCATGAAAAGACTAGAAGCAACAGCCTATTTGTGGCTCACAGTCCCAAACCCATTTGTTTATACTGGAGAACATAAATCTTTATAGTGGCACTGTACATTTCCAGCCTCAGGATATTAATGAGTGAAACTGTGGCTGGTCCACCAATCTTCAGCAGTGCTAAAGAAAAGTAGATGAGGAGCAAAGTGACTGGTGCCCAACGGACTTCAACTGTCTGAATCCGATTGGCTGTGCCCTTAAATGCAAATTTTAATGCGCTAAGGAAACTAGATAATACTGTACCTCAGCCACACCTGTGTGTGAAACTCTTTTATTCAGTCCTCGTGAACGGTCATGACCGCGTGCACTAAATTTCATGACAATAAAATACCAAGACATTTCACTCAAAGCTCAGGGGATCACCAAAATCATTAGGATTCATCCTCTGGGCACCACAAATCTCGGTGCAAAGTTTTGTTTCAGTCCATTGAGTAAATTTTGAGATATTTCACAAGATAATTGGAAAATTTAAACAGCTGGTGGAGCCATTGAAAAAAAGTCAGAGGATCCCCACAGTTATAAGGATTCATCCTCTGGTCATCATGAATATCTTTACCAACTTTCATGGCAGTCAATACAGTAGTTGTCGAGATATTTCACTAACAGCCATGTCTTAAAGCGATGGACCGACAGACTAACGTTTCCATGTGTAGAATGGCAGAACATCTAAGAGCACAGACATAGAAAAGCCTTCGCTCTGTGGCTCAGACAGAGCCGCAGTTCTCAGAGGTCTCTGAAGCACAACAGCACAGATCTCAGTGGGTGGCAAACCCAACATGCTGTCGCCTCATCACTATGGATCCACTTCTTCCGGACAAGCAAAAGGCCGTTTCACAGTTCCATGAAATAAGAGAGTTGTTCTAAGAACGGTTCAGCTTCTGTCTTTAGTCCCAAGTCAACATGCTCGCACACACACACACACACACACACACACACACACACACACACAGAAAATCCTCTCAGAGCATACACTCATAAAGACATATAATGAATTCAGAGCGAGTCTTCATGGGTCCTGGTAAGTGTAATTAAACATTCAGTTTCACAGAGTGTGTGAGACTTACTCTGTAATTTGTTGGCTGATTGTTGAGGGGGTTTGTTGACATTTCATGTGTTATTACTGGATCATCAGATATCATAACAAATTAAAAATGAGTCCGTGTATCTTTCATAGCTCATAGTATTTTTAATTAAAATTTATGAAGTTGAAGCTCTGGAGAGACGACCTTATTTCAGCTAATTGAAAGATTCACACAGCCTCTGGCACCGCAGTTTCCTGTGTTTGGTTCATGTCCTTTGTAAGACCTCAGTGCTCCTTCAGCAGACAGTTTTGGTGTCTGATGTCTGACTGTTGATGCAGCTGAGGCACGTTGAAGTGGCTGAATGTGCTGCCGGGCCGTGGCTGGAGGAGACTTGTGTCTGCTGAAGTGGCTTTGAGGGACTAAATCATCCATTTGCCACCGCTTTGTTTTTTTGAACTCGGGGCAGCAAGCAAATAAATCCTTGCCATTCCAGGATCATCTGGTCAGTGTTTATTTACTCTCACTTAACTTTCTTCTGCCTCCTGACCTGTGATCCTCAGTATGAGCCAAAAGAAGCATTTAATATGGGGACATAACAGTGGGATGATACAGTCTTGGATACTGTATTAACTCTACCCTGTTATGAAATAGTGACACAAGGTCAAACATTAAGTCAGGCTTGGTGAAAAAGATATTCAAATGAAAGAACTTCTTTCATGTGACTCGACGATTTCCATTGGAAATTTCGGAGCCGGCAAGTCAAACAGAATTTACATAAACATCCACTGAACAAGTTCTCCGAAACACCGCCACAAATGATGTTTAGATGTTGAGAAAACTGATGTTTTATGGGAGAATTAAATCCATTTTGGTCTTGACTGTATCAGTGTGGTTTACCAGCCAACAAAAACAACCCTCAGCGGGTGGCAGCTCCATAAACATGTCAGACTAACACAAGACAGTAAAGTGTAAAATAACTGGAAGGCAAACTTTGGTCCCTAAATGCAGTTAAAAGACTCTGTATTTATACATTTATACATTTATAATCAAGCTCCTGGCTCAGAAACATTCATTTTATACAAGAGGAGCTTTCCCTGCATCCTTCACATACAGGCTGTGGTGTAAGTACATTTCCCTAAGTTCAGCCTTGACTAGTTACAGCAGTAATTTGCTGCTTACTCATGAGTACATAAATGTATGAGGAATAATAATAATAATAATAATATGTAATTATAGACCGTTTAGTGGGGGTCATCTTCTGCAAAATGAGAACTTTTACTCATTGAATTTCAACGTGCTGCAAACACTTGAGTATCTCTACTTCAGTGAGATTATGAATGCAGGACTTTTACTTGTAATAAAGTACTTTTTGTACTATGTCATAGGAATACACAGGATCACCACTGAATATATAACTTACAAACAATACCACTATTTCCTTAACAGTCCTGGTAGTCACACCACGACTCTTTGAATCTTTTTACTTTATCTTGTCATATATCACCCAGATATTCATGTAAAATTATTGTGCATTTGTGATTTACTACATTTGATCATATTCGTGATGAGCTTGTATTTGTGTACCGAGTCTTTTCAGCAGCTGTTGAGCGGCTACTGTAACACAGTTTGCTGCTGGCAGCTCCTCCCATCCAGCTATAAGAGCCCAGCTGACCAGGTAGTCAGGGTCCATCCTTAAAGTAGGCCAGTGAAAACTGTCTTATGAAAACACAGCTCATTTAAAAAACGTCCTTTTTCGCAGGTGGTTATATGCAGCCTTTGTGTCATACTGAGATGTAGGAAAAGTCCCCGAGTTTGTTTTCGGACTAACCTAGGACTAACAGAGGATTTGGAGCAGGGACTGGTAACTTTTAATGATGACTTTTGCCATGCTGCGGCCTGTGGCGACGCACTTAATCTACTCAGACCTCACTCTCATGTCCGAGGACGATGAAAACCGCAGCGAAAGCGACGGCAGCTCGGAGCGAAGTTACTGTGACTCCAAGGAGAAACGCAGGAGGATTTCGCGCAAACTGGAAGGAGACTCCCCGGTGGTTATGAAACAGAGGAGTGCCGCTAACGCCAGGGAGAGAGGCAGGACCCAGAGTGTTAACACCGCGTTCACAGCTCTTCGGACTCTCATACCCACTGAGCCGGTGGACAGAAAACTCTCCAAGATTGAAACTCTCCGCCTGGCATCCAGCTACATTTCCCATCTGGCCAACGTGCTTCTCATTGGAGACGGCGGCGTTGACGGACAGCCGTGCCTCGGCGCGGTCCATGTGCAGGGAGAGAGCGGGGCGAAGCAGCCGCGGACCATCTGCACCTTCTGCCTGAGCAACCAGAGAAAAGGGGTAAATGCAGTTTTATATCTCCATGGTCAAACAGGCTTAAAGGCCAGTGCAGCTTAAATGCAACCGACGTGTTAAATATTCAAATTTTATTACAGAAAGTGAAACGGGCTCTTCACCTCTGAGACCAGACGCGTTTTTGTCTTGATATATTAGAGGTTTGTCTGATGCATCATCTGTTTATCTCTTAAAGTGTAATCATAGCTTTAACTGGAAGTGTGTGGTTTTTACGCACACACTTGTCTTGGCGCCCGCGGTAAATTCAGGCCACACAGATTATTTATTTATTTATTTTTAACTGATAACACTTCACAATAGTGCAAAATATCATGAATAATACATTACAGGGTGAGGTCCTAAACTGGTTCTTCGTTTGTTAGAAAATGAAACTGAATCTTGTCTTTATTTCCCTCAGAAAAAAAGCACAGTGACTTGGGGTACAGTTAAATACTGCTGAATCCTTATATGACCGAGACGTTTCTTTCTTTGCAGATAAAGGATGGCAAAGACTGTATAAAAATGCGAGGACTGGGTCCACTGCGAATGAGACGCTGACCGGAGACCAGTCAGTGATCAGCAACCTGAAAATAATCAAAGACTTTCTCAGGGAAGAGTCAAAGCTGGTGTGACAAGGCACACACACACACACACACACATATGTAGATGTACACATTCTGGATCAAATGATGGAAGAAAAAGAGAGAAAAGACTATTTATACTTGACTGAGAAATTTAAGCATAAGCCTTTCAAAGATGCAGTGCATTTGTTTGAAACTTATGAGTTTTTGTCCTTTTTTTTTTTTGCAAGAGTTTTAAATAAAATATATTTTATCAAAATAAAAGCGCTTTTTTCCCTGATTCCTATTTATATAAAAGCAGGTTTGTCATATAACAAAAAGAAACACACCTGTGAAATAAACAAAGCTGTGAAACAAACACTGGAATGTATTTTAAGAAATAACCAAACGCTCAGTGAACATACTTTTGCCATTTGCCAACCTTAGATCTTCCTAGTCACCAATTTAGAGGAACAAAATGTCTTTTATGTCTTTATGGAAAGCTGTCACACCCACACGCGCACACACACACACAGACACACATTTCCATTGTTTCCAGTAATGTTTCCAAGACGTTTATTAAGCCTGCAGAGCCACAGCAAAGGTTCAGGGTTTCTGGTGTCATTGACTGGTGCATTTTTTCCCCCCAGATCTCACGATTGGTGTTTTTTTGAAGTCTGTTATCGATTAGTCACAGCAAATAGTAGCCCACACTCTGCTCTGAGCCCCCAGCACAGCTGTTGGTGTGTCAGGGGGATAAATCACTGCTGTTGGCCCAGTGGACAGGGAGAGATGGGGTGAGAGGTCAGAGGTCACGGTGGAGCACAGAAGTGAACCCCCCATTGTTTTGTAATCGTTGCAAGGCTCAGGCTCTTACTATCATCATCATGAGAGATAATTACTATTTTGTCTATTTTCTTACAATTGACTGGAAAAGTGTGAATTTTCTTGTTATATTGTCTTGCGATGCGAGCACAGATTGGACTTGAACTTGGCTTCACAGCACAGAGCCAAGTCCAACCACTTGCACTTTTCATAACTGCTCAGAGATCAGTGCAGATAAGCAAAAGCAGCCGACTCTGTGCAGGCTTCTTTGTGTCTTCTCCGGTCTGAAAAAGCCACTCCAGTGATCGGTCTAACAGGCAGGTTGCTGCTCAGACACACAGACAGCTGAGCCCCGAGTTCCTTTCTGGCATCGCTTTGAATCAGACCACAAACTCAGTCCTCAAAATGACAGAGGAGAGCTCCCCGGTGACACGGGAGGCTGTATGGAAAGAGAATTTTAAGGCAGTTAAAGGTGTATGCTGGGGGTCTGAGGCCCCCCACCTGCCCTGTCAGGCTAATTGGAATTTGCTGTGCTAAGTTCTCCATGCTCGGGGCCTGGGCCTCCCCAAATGGCTCCCTGAGGCTCCCCCCGGCAGGAAGATGTCACGGAGGCACAGGAAGGGAAAACAACGCCCAGCCGACCTCTCTGAAGAACTCTCTGTGCAGCGGGCTTTGGGTCAGCGCCAGTCTTGACATCATCTGGCGCTGGGACCCAGATGTACAGATGTACGGCTCTCTGGTGGTACATTTCCGAGCGAACGAACCAAATAGTGAGTTTTCAACTAAATCGGAAGGAGGCTTTTTTTTTTTTTTGGCCCCCTCCCCCTCCCAAGATGACAGGTAACAAATTGATGGCAGACAGCATCAGAAGAGATGGCGGGGGGGCAAAGGCAGCAAATAAGGTCAGTGTGGATCTGTTTAACATGTCTGACAGGCGAGGATCCACCTGGGGACCACTGCTAAGGTTTACTACTTCACTTTGGTGAGTTTCTCCTCTTCTTCAGACACTCGCATCTCTTAATCCCAGAAGAGGCTTTGAGCAGGAAGAATTTCAGCGGAGGTGAAATGAAGCTAGACGGCAGTTCCGCCTCCCCCTGCCACTTTTGTGACCTGAGATGAAAAATTACCTTGATAGTCTGTGCTCTATTGTTTTGTGAAAGTAAAAAAAAAAAAAAGAACAACAGCAACAAAACACTTGTTACTCTATATTTTCTTTACTTTCTGTATTATATTGTCATCTCTTTGATGGATGAAGCCTGAAATCACTCTTGTATCTTTATATAAACAAACATAAAGCTCAGTTGCACAGAGACAAAGAGAGATGACTTTTGCTTCTGTCCTTCCTTCTCTCCTGCACAATAAAAATCACCAGGTTAAAGATTTGTGACTGACATAGTACTGGCTTAACTTTACCCAGTACAAATTGGTTGTTTTGACCCAGTGTTAGTGTTATTTTTGTATATTTCTGTTGGGTTATTTACCAAACATCATGTTTTACCTTAAAACTGTCTTACATATACACATACATGTTTACATTTATGTGTATAAGAGCAAAATAGCGGCACCACAGAAATAAAGTTCAATTGTGCAATAAAATTCACTTTAGATTAAACCTAAAACTTCTTTATGTTGCCTGTTGTGCAGCTCAGTGTTTTATTGTACATTTCAGATGACAGTTTAATGTTCTGTTTCCGTCTTTGAAAAGAGTTATTCATGCATAAATGTACCTGATATAATGTAAAATCTCAGCCTCTTTGTGCCGACTGACTGTTATTTGATCTAAACAAACAGACGAAGAAAACACACATTTAGAAAGAAAACCTTCTCAGAGATTAAACACAAATCATGGCGCAGACAAGACTGACTGTTCAAACATACTTGTTTCTGTCCTTGCCTCAAAAAAAAAAAAAAAAAAAAAACTAAAATAGATGATCCAGAAACGGGAAGGATGTAAAGTGTTTTTTCAACATCATCTGGGAGTGCAGTCCTGGTCCCAGATGGGTGCTTATCTTCAGGATTTTGTAGTCTTGCCAGAGAGCTCTTGTTAGACGCAAAACCTGAACATGGTAATATTTTAATAGCTTTTGCTCTCAGAGTCTGTTTCAGCATGTTTCAAACACTCACTGACTAGGGAGATGGCCCCTCGCTCCATCTGCATGTCAAAGATATTAATGATTCTGAGTCACTTGTGGCTGGAGAGTCAAATACCACGCTTCCGATTTTACTGAACATGACCACTTTTCCGAAAAGAGGAGGAGGAGGAGGAGGAGGAGGAAGTCTGTCCGCCTGACCGTCGTTCGAGCTTCTGTGGGGGAGAAAAGTCCGTCTGAGGAGCCGGTTGTGTCTCCTCAAACTTACAAGAACAATTGTTTCCATGTGCCAAAGGCTTTGGCAAGGCCTTCAGACAGAGGGAGGATGATGGAGGGCTGTACAGTGAATAGGAGGGGTGGGTGGGGGGCGTTGGTGAGAGGAAATCCCATTGAAGAAATTAGGGAACAATACAGATCGTCGTAACACTGCTCCGTTCTGCTGCAGGCCCGGACAATCAACCCCTAGCACTCAGCAGCCTGCCAAAGCCCAGAGGCAGAGGTGAGAATCCAGCAATACAGACTTAAAGGGGTTTTTGCTTCCTGAAGTAAACAATTGAACAGGCAGTATGATGCAGCTCTGCAGCCTCAGTTCCTTCACAAACACAGGCAGGAATCATGTCAGGCAGGTACAGTCATGCTCCGTTGTCCAAAACAAATTTATTATCCAGCTCAAACTGGAGAAATTCCCATATTTTGAGTGCACGTAAAATTGCTCATCCTCTCTAACATGTGTATACGTGTGTATGTGTGTGTGTGTGTTTGTGTGTGTGTGTGTGTGTGTGTGTGTGCAATCAGGCCAATACTGTTGTTTTACTACACATCGGATATCAGTCAGTAGTGGAGGAAGAAGTAATCAGATCCTTTACTGAAGTAAAAGTAGCAGTACTGATATAAAAAATACTTAATTTCAGGCCAAAGTCCTGCGTTTCAAACCGCACTATTAGCAAATTATGCTTAAAGAATGGAAAGTAAAGTGCTCATAGTGCAGAAAAATGGCCCCATTGTCGTTGGAGGAACTTTTTTTTTTTAGTACTTTATGGTTTGATCTGTCAGAATGAGTCATATTTTATAAACTTATGTCATGTCTACAGCTGTCAAATAAATGTAGTGAAGCAGAAGTGCATTTCCCTCTGAATCTTGCTGTGGAGTGGAGAAAAATGTAGCATGAAATTGAAAAAACAAAACTCAGGTAAAAGTACCTCCAATTTGCGCTTAAGCACGATAAAACGAGCGTCTTTTTTTAAAAATTATTATTTTTCAGCGAATAATGTTTCTTTTAGGTTTTTAGGTAATCTGTTCAAAGATACAAGCTTCCAAAAAATTAGGTGCAACAGGGTTCCTTTTTATCTTTATCTTGTGCCTTAACAGTGTATATTAACAGTTTTAATGTCTTCAGTTGTCTTATTGTGTTTTTATTGTGTTTATGTTTTATGTTTTAATGCTTCCCTGTTGCAAAAACAATTTCCCCTTGTGGGACAATAAAAAATCTTATATGAGCTGAAGTGAACTAAGAAGGATTTGGCTGGTTTAGCTTCTGTTTAGAGTTTTAGTGTCTTTGGATAATTTTAATCACCTTTGTAGCGGAATTTCCTCCTGACAGCAATAAAACTCTGGATTAAAATTAAAGCAAATATCCTCTTTTATCTGAAAATATCATCTACCAGCTTGTCCAGCGCAGAAACATGGGCACTGTTATGGTTCATCTAAAAGCTATACATCTGTCAAACCCCAGTAAACATGTACAGTCTTCATGGGAAAGTGTCCGCGTTCTGGACCTGTGGGAGAGACGGCGGAACCATTGGGACGTTTCATTTCAACAAACAGAGCAAACAGTCAGAGGATTTCCTCAATCAGAGGCTAAAGAGTGTGCCGTGAACAACCTCGCTGACAGAAACATGGAGGCCCGCACTAGCAGCTGGGCGTGCTAACAACCTCTGGGATTTACTGTGGCGTGCAACACCCTTTAACTACAACACAAAGAGCCAGAATCAAACACATACACACGCACATCCCACATGCACTCACTCACACATAACACCCACAATTAAACCTTCAGAGAATCACAACTTTGACGAGTCTTAACAAACTTGTCACTGACATTTATGTTTCCTTTTTTTGAGCTTATAACACGTAGTTTGTATAAATGTAAAACTCCCTGGTGCTTGATTAAGATGTTTTACTAAAAGTAGCACTGTCAGTGAGTTAGCACACCTGTGTTGACCAACAACTGAGAGATATTTCAAGAATGTCGAGTACCGTGCTTTTGTATTTGCTGTTTATTTTTCACGCCAAGACTTCTCCCTGTCATAAATCTGAAACCGCTCACAGCTGCAGTTACCATGGTCCAATATGAAGCGTCAAAAAAAAATCCACCGATGCTGTACTGTAACATCAGTAAATTTCTATGTTGAGCTCGCTGTGCCAGCTGCTGCTGAATGAGGCATTGTTTAATGCAGATGGTGGACTCCAAAGACCTCACTCTTCCCTTTTCCATAAAGACAGTCTGCTATTAATAACCATATATCGACCTCCTTTGTCAACAAGAGCGACACTTACAAATAATATGCTTGAAGGGAGACAATGGGGAGTTCCCTGAGATGAAAACAACAGGATGAGCCAGGCTCATAGCTCTGTGTGTGTGTGTGTGTGTGTGTGTGTGTGTGTGTGTGTGTGTGTGTCTAAGTTACCATTTCAGTTTAGCACTTTAAATTATCATGTAGTTTATCTTATCCTAATTCTCAGTTGTTGCAGTCTTTTTTTTTAATTATTCTACTTTGGATCGTGTCTATATTATCACAACAGTATTCACGCGTCTCATGTCTTCTCTTGCCTCAGTCTTTTTCTGTTGTTTAAGGAAAGACAATGTTTGACAGCGGCTTCTATCAAACATTTGAGTTTTACAGTGTTCCTCTTTACTGCAGAATAAGGGGCTTGACAGGGTGTATTACAAGGAACGTGTTTGTGCAGGAATTTGGGTGTAAGTGAGAGAGAAAATAGGCGCAATTAAACTTCATTATGAAGGCTTAAGTGATAAACAGGTTGCCTGGACTGATGTTGACATATGGCCTATTAATCCATGTATTTGCAAATGTAATTACAAGTTAAAACGAACTCAACACTACACCACCAGACTCCCCCATCTTTCCAGCAGAGAGACAGTCTGACAGCAGCTTCTCATGGCTGATTAGCTGACCACCAGCTCTGATTCTTCCTGTCCCTGCCACACTGAGCTGTGGTCAGTCAGTCTCCCTCATGTCTTGCCTGTCACGTCACTTGCTACGTAACCACGAGGTCATGCCTCTTACGCTTGCAGCACTCTAAGGGGAGGAGTACTCCAGCAATTTAGCTTTGCACTTCCTTAAGGTTTGGGCAAGAGATTTTAAATGGCCAAAATTGAAAAACCAGAGGCTGAGAAATCCTGACTATTCTCATATGAGTCAAAACCCAAAGATACTACAAGATCTTACAATTTCATGTAACTCATCTTGTGTCTTTAATCTCACCTTCCCTGCCTCCGAAATATTAATTTCTTTAAAACCCCCACACCTCCCCTCTGTCATGCAGCCCTTCTGTTATGCATTTTTAAGCCCAATCTGAAATAACTTTGATGACATCTGTGGGGTTATTTTTTATCAAAGCAAGTGTTTTCTGAGTCCTTCTCCCTCATCACAACTAAACTGAAAATTGATTGATTGCTCTTTCATGTTTAATGTAAGTTCCCTTGCTGAAAGTAATAAAAAAAAAACTAAAAAAAAACTATTTCCTGTTGTGGGCCAATAAAGATTTGAACTGAACATTGGGTGTTAAGGTAGTGACACAAAACTCAAATGTTTTTGTTCTGTTCAAAACAATGTGTGCATGAGTTACTGTAATAACAGTAATGATGCATTGTTCTCAAGAACCACGTGGTGGCATGTTTTCTCTAAAGTACCTCCTGATAAAAGCCTCCACTCGGCTTGAATGAGCCCCTTGAGACCAGGAAACTGTGACTCAGTTTCAGAGTTTCAGAGAAATGAGGAAAAGATTTGTGACAGATAACTCAAGGTGCCAGGTGAAATGTGAAAAGATGTCACTGACTGTTTTCTTTATTAAGGTGAGTTGAATCCAAACTCATATCATTACAGTAACACTTGACTGCTAATTTCATCGACTTGACAGTCAGAGACAGTTCTATGTGTTGATGTTGTGTACAGGAAATATTATCTCCATGAAGGTTATAATGTTCAGTTTTTGTTTAATCTGTTTTAGAGAGGCCGCTTTATACTGACAGGTGTCTCTATTATTTTATCCCTCTCCTCCGTTCTGTGTAACAGTTCAACACCACCACCAATTACAGCCTCATAAATGATAACGAATCAATCATCTCCAAAATAATTTGAACATAACTGTTGTTACACTGCATTAGGTTTAGCTAGGTGCTCCTAATTATCATGAATCTGTGTATTTGTGCTCCCTAAAACTGTGGTTTGATTATCTCAGCTGCTGTTGGTGCATTACGCAACCCAGAGCCATGTCAAAACTCAAGCGTACTGCAATCAAGATGTTACACTTATGTGTCCATATCGTGAGATTGAAAGCATGGATTTTCTCTCGGTGACATGGTACAAGGTCAGTCACACACCCTCATGCTTTCGGGCACAAATGATGCTAAAATTTAAGCTACAACAAAGCTAGAAAAATCATTTCATCTTGTGTGTCACTGGTTTTCTTTTCGTTTGATGTGGAGTTCTAAAAATAACTTTCTTTCTGGATGTTTCTTTGAACAGTTGAACAACCAGAAAAAAATTGGCATTATCAGGAGGAGGAAAGGTGAAAACGTGACGAATACCTACGGCTACATTCGTGCAGCAGAATTTGGAAAGGAATACAGTTTGGTTCTTCCCAGTGTGACACCTAAAGATTCAGGCACCTATGAGTGCGCCATCAGTGCCAACATAGGTGGTCAAAATATGAATTTGCAAGTCGATCTTACAGTTGATGGTAAGCTCTGAATTTAATTTCCACCATCATTAGAGCATCTGAGCAGAGCCACAGTTCAGAATCAGTAGTGTCAGCAGAGAACGTGGACAGGTTTTCTCAGCTCTTATATTTAAACTCTGGGTTTCTGATGCATAGCCAGATGTTTATGGCAGCTGCACCTGAGACAGGTTATTTTCCATATTCAAAGGAAAAAGTTAAAGAACGCAAAATTTCTGAAACTGTAAATAACCTAATAAACATGTACTTTACAAGATTGGACAAATGAATTAAATGAACACGTCATTTAACCACACACCCGATTAAACGTTCAGTCACATATATTCCGAAATGAAAAGAATAGACAGATCAACACAGACAGATCAACATTGTGTTTTGAATTCATTGGAAAGTGAATCTAGCAAGTGACAAGTCCCCAAAACTCTACTTTAATTTCATATCTTCTGCAAAAAT
This sequence comes from Toxotes lorentzi, assembly GCA_037833715.1. Taxonomy (NCBI): domain Eukaryota; kingdom Metazoa; phylum Chordata; class Actinopteri; family Toxotidae; genus Toxotes; species Toxotes lorentzi. Next base: position 20,565,705 of record JBBMJY010000012.1, read on the forward strand.
GTGTCGAGTGACATCAAAAAAGGAGGAAGCACAGTTTCACACTTTTATACATATTCAGACATACTCTACCGTGGCGTAATTTCAGCACAGATTATTTTTTTCAAAGATAAATAACATGTTTAATCGTCGATGAGATACAAACAACAGTTATTGCCGAAATAGATTTACAGCAATACACTGATTTCTTCTATTTTGTTCAAATACAGAGTGTGTGACCCAGGCTCAGCCGAAAACCCTGTTGAATGCGACTCAGCCCACCCTAACCTGCCACAGTCAAGTCGAGGATCTGCCAGTTATGTGGAGTATTATCGGCTATGTGGCAGTAGGCTTCGGCAAAATCCTTTTATCTCTAATCAGCATTTGGGTAAATGAACTCTATTTATCTGCATTCACTATATGGATTTGTTACAGGTTACGAAACAAACCTGTTAAAGTGAATTTATCCATGTAAAGTCAAAGAAAAGTTATTTATGGTAGTTAATCAAAACTTTTAAGGGATCTGGAGATGGAATATGTGCTGGTGTCAATACATGCAGCGCTTTAAAGAATCTTAGACTCATCTCAAACTCATTTTTATCTGAAACTCTGAATCTTAAGAATCTTAAACTCATTTCTGTAACCAGCGCTGGGAGGCCTGTACAGGAAGCAACCATAACTGACTGACTCAGTGACTCAGTGTATGTAAAAGGCCCCCAAATCCCACCTACATGTGAGCAGGACCCCATACACTGAAAAGATATAAGAGATTGCAAAGAAACAAAAAACTTGAAACTTAAATGGAAAACATGTATTGTTCTGGTGCATTTGCATAATGCTGCCAATTCCCGAAAAGATCTTGTAGCGAGCAGGTCCTCTTCCACTGAGCCTGCCATGTTTCTATAGAAGCCCAGAACACAAGCTCTAAAGAAGGCGTCTTTATGTAACCTGAAAGCCGCCATAGGTTCTCTTATGCACAAAAATGCTCTTAATTTCCAAAAGCACAAGGTGATATCTTCAAATGTCTTTTTCGGTCCAGCCAAAAGCTAAAGATGCCAAACTGTTTTTACATTTTTAATTTAATTTTTAAAAATTAAAATTTGAAAGTTACAGTTTAATTATTTTTTTCTGTCATATCCGTTTAAAGTGTGCTTGTCCAAATTAGCTGTCAGATTCTTCTTCAGATGTCAAACGCTTAGAATCTACCAAATCAAGCTGAAAAAAAAAATACCTCTCACACAAAAAAACTAAGATTTGTAATATCTAATGCAATTCAATACAACAGCTTGGCTATAAATTCCACTTTTACAAAGAAAATAATGTTCAATTTTGATCAACATTGTCTGAGATGTATTAATTCAGGAAGGAAATACACATGAACAGATGGATTGGCATTAATAGTTATACATTGTATAATCATTCACATATAATCATTATGAAAACCCTGTTTCCTATACATGAGTAATCCTGTCTTGTGTGGGAATCTGTAACACTAACACGGCTGCTGCAGAGAGAGAGTGGGCGAGCCGATTCCTGCTCTGATTTTCTATTTTCTCTAACAGCAGCCTATCTCCACCTTGCGGGTTTTGGTTTCATCCACACGTGGAGAGTGGGCTATTTCTAAAGAAACAGTTCTTTGCATTGATCTGATCTGCGTTGTTTTGTCTGTTTCTGTGATCATTCAGGTTATTCGTATGACATCTTCAAAACGACCTCAACGTAGGTGGTGAAGCTGATTGTCCAAACTGATAAGAAGTGATTTTCTTTTAGCATTTTTTTTTATTTTATTTCTTGTCTTTTACTTGTTTTCAGAGAAATGTATGTATTTTCTTTTCTGGTGTTTTCCGTTGTTTGTAGCAACCGAAACTGGTATGAGAGGATGTAAGCCCTACGTAGAGGAACTAACACCACAATCGTACACACAAGCCAAGTGAAGTGAATCTATATCAGGATATGACCCCTGAACTGTGACAACTGATACATCATAACATCAAATGAAGGTGTTTATATTTTACAGTGAGTTCAGACTGAATTCAGATGAATCACAAAATTCAGATATGTCACCACCAAATACCCAAAGAGTTTAAATTACAAAGTCCATTGTTTAAATGTAAAATTACTTTTCTATCCTAAAGAAGTGGTTTCGCTTCAGCTTTATCCTTGAAAGTTTAGCAAATGGCTCATTGAAGTGTATTGTAACAGGTTGTGGTTTTTACCCACAACCTGTTACAATTTTATTTCCTGTCTTGTCTAAAATAAAGGGTGGAAAGAAAATAATGTCATGCTGAAAAAGGTGACTCTATTTCCTGTTTAAGAAGTGAGGTGAAAGCTAAACAGAGATGTCTTAATGATAATGTAACAATAAAATATAAATGACAAAGTTCTGTTCATGCTGTCTGGTTTGTACCGACTTTCACTTTTGGGAGTGTAAAGAAATGCAGCAGCTTTTATCCAGCAGAGGAATCATCACAGAGGAGTGACCATCTACTGCTGAGTTCTCCTCCTGGTTTACAAAGTCAGACCAAAGCAGGAAACACATCACACTGATCACTGCCTTTTGTAAATATTGATTAGAGATCGTCCAAGAGGCGCGGTGTCACACTGAGAGCAGCTCAGCAGGTACATAGTGTGGACAACAACATGCACAGATCACCACCTACTGGCAAATCCTCAGACAACAACACCACAGTCTGTCAAAAAAAAAAATAAACAAAACAAACAAAAAAAAACTAATGAACTAAGAGATTCAGAGATCAAGATTTATTTTAGTGAATGTTAGAAGATAGAATTTAAATCTGTATTTTTTTTGCACGTTATTTTTCAAAATAATATGAAATGAAATTTACTGAAATATGAAATATTATACTGCACACAACAGATCAGCAGCAGGAGTTCTGGCTGACACGTGCTCCTGTAAGTGCCCTGCATTTGACCTGTGAAACACAGACGTAATTAATCACATTAATTACTGCAATGTATTGATTGATGGACCTGAGCTATTGTTAATGTTTTGAGTCCCACCCGTGCGTTCGCTGCTACAACAAGTCAAAATGTCGGCTGTGAAAAGGTCCATGAACCTGACTCATTTCATTTGATTAACCAGGCTGACATGATTCAGATTAGCATGGTTTATCAGTGTATTAACAGGGAGGAAAAGCTGGAGATGCTTATGATCAAGGAAAAACATCAGATAAGCCGAAATATTTTGAGAACAGTAGGTATTTGAAAACGGAGATGAGTAAAATTTATTGTGTACATAGGTATGTATGTATGTATTTATGTGTGTAGGTATATGTATCAAACAGACAGAATTAACCTTTCTTCAAATGTGAATGCACTTCACAAAAGTTTGAGCACCTTGCTTGGTACTAAGTAACACCCACCAAACCATACACTTAAATATCACAACTCTAACACTCTTGGCTGCAGCTAAGAATTTCTATTCTCGATTTGGAGTTCTCACCCACTCTTTCTGCAGATCACTTTAACTTCTGAGTTATTGTTGGTTGTCTTGCAGATGCAACATGTTTAAGACCTGCCCCCAGATTTTCAGTGTTGTTCATGTCACAGCTTGTGTGTCTTGAAGTAGTTTATGGTCTTGGATCTTGAAGTTTGCTTTGGATCTTTGCCGTGTTGAGGAAGCCAGCCTCTTTTCAGTTTCACTTTTCTTTGCTGACTGCAGGACAATTGCATCCAGAATTTGCTGATATTCAGTGGAATCCACTGGCTGCCACCTCAGCCCCATGCTTTGCAGCTGACAAAGGGAGTTACTACAAGTACTGATTTAAAGTGTTCAAATTTTTGAATATGTCACAAGCACTGTTGTGTTTCCTGTTTTTGAAGTAATGGGGTCGTATCAGGGTAGATCAAAATGTACACTAACCAGCTGCCTAACTTTTTTTTTTCAGTCAGCATGGAAGCTCTCTGCACTGTCCATGTCCTGATGATGGACCTCTATGGGCCTCTGTTTACATCTGTTAAACTTTAAACTCCTTTTCAACAGCAAACCCCCTCCTGTTTCCTCATTTTTTTTCTTTTTTGTTTGTTTATTTGTTTTTCGTTCTCGTTTTGGACTTCTATGGACTGTCTGGTCTTTTGGGTGAACTCTTTGTGGACTTTTTTGAGCGTACTCTTTGTGCTATTCAGTATTCTTTAGCATTTTGTTGAGTTTTGGTTCTGCATTTCCTGTTTTATTTTGAAGCCCCGTTCTGCTCCTAGTTCACTTCCTGTCTTTGGCTTTGTTTCCTGCCTCGCTGATTTTCTGCCCGCCCTAATGTGAATCACCTGTTCCCAATTAACCCCAGTGTATATAAATCTCCTTGCATCGCTGTCTCCGTGTCAGTTTGTCTGTTATTATGTCTCAGTTTGTACTTGCTGTCATCATCCCTGTGTTTGTCTCAGAGTTTGTCCCTGTGGTCGTCTTGGTTCCTGAGCTCCTGTCTGTTGCCTGGTTTACCCAGTAAGAACCCCCTGTGTTTGCTGTTGAGTTTGTATTTCTGAGCTTTCCTCCTTTGTGGATGGTTTTTGTGTCTTGCTCAGCTTTGTTTCCTGGCGTCATGGACTTGGTGCCAGTGATTTCTTAATAAAAGGACATTGTCAGTCCTCAGTCCGTCTGGTAGTGTCTGCGTTTGTGTCCTTCCCTCGTGTTCCTGGCCACAGCAGCTCATAACAAGTTTAGCATTTTCACACAGAACAAAGGTCTTAACTGATCCAAATCTTCTTGTGTTCTTGTGAGGCATCAGCACCATCATGTGCAGGTACTGATTAAAAATGTTTGTTCCCGGTGTCCTCAGGGGTTTGACCGTTGGCGTTGTGAAATCAGAGATAAGAGGCAAAGGCTGGGCAGTTAATAATGTCCCATTTCACTTGGGAACCTTTGAGGAATCCTTGACCTTTGATAAAGCCCTGTAGTTTTCAACTCGTCCTGACCTTTACAGATTCACATTGTCGTCAGGGAGTTAATGCACAGATGGATCATCTTGAAAGCTTTGGTTCAAAACCATGTCTCTCCAACAGAAGAGGACATTCAGCTTTTGATGGCATCCCTCAAAGAGATAAGGTTTGTTTACACTGAACAAAAAAATCATACTTAAGTACACTTCAGCGGTTCAGTAGGGGCACATAACTTAAAAAGTGGTGTTAGATCGGGAAAAAATATGGTTGAATCCATTAAAAAAAATCCTTTTCAAAATATATTTTTCGAGGTGGACCCAACTAAGAGTTAAGAAATCGAGAAAAAAAAAAAAAAAGGTTTGGAGAACCACCGACCAAAAACGGTGACCTGATAAATATGAGTTAAGTTCTCCAGCGGTCAGTGTGTGAGCTGTGCCGATGCCATATTCTGGCCTCTGAAGATGCTTCACTCCTCTTGTCTGGGAGGGACAGTCCAGCTGGGGGGAAACCTGACAGAAAGCTGACTATCCCGTTTAACTATATGACACCACCATACAAGGAGTTAACGTGTAGCAGACCGTGTGGTTAATCTTCTCTACACTCTGCAGCCAGAGGCTTCAAAGTGCTGCCCAACAGGCTCCTCTCAGCCAGTCTGGAGGTCCTTTTTCTTAGACGGAGCACAAACGTCCCTCTGGAGATGAAAATATCAGTTGTGTCCAAGAAGCTGTGGAGTGTCCACAAACAGCTGATTTTGCTGCTCACTCCTCTCCTGTTTCTGCCTTTACTTTTTACTCTGCCGGAGAAGGTGAGTGATTTTTAATCTGTATGATTTCACGTGTGCATCCTAATATTTCTGGTATTTTTCCATGAATGTTGAATGAGTCACATTATTTTACACAGAGGCTAAAACACCACTGTCCTGTCAGTTATGAACATGAAAAAGAAAAGCACAGGCAGGAGGTTTGTGTGTCTAAAATCAGACTAATTCTCACTTTTTCAATCAAGACACTATTTTTTTATATTTATCAAGAGCAGCATTAATTATCATTAAGTATATTAAAGAGTTTTCTAACACTAATTAAACAAAAGTTCATTGCTTGACTGAATTGCCATTAGACTGAGCAACTTTGAGAAATGTCTGAATTAAAACTAAACCAATTATTTGATTAATTCAATCATCAATGAACAGAAAAATAATCTGCAACTATTGAGATTATGGCTTAATCATTTCCTTCGTTCTTTTTAAGACAAAATATTGAAAAATTAGCTGTTTTTCTTTTAACTCTGTAAAGTGGACACCTTTGAGTTTTGGACTTTTGATTGTCAAAATAAGGCATTTGAACGCACCACCTTGGGCTCTGAGAAGTTGTGATGGGTATATTTTCACTATTTTTGGCGTTTCATTGGCCAAAGCAAATGAATAGTTAATGCAAATAACTGTTTGATGCAGCTCTAGTAAAAACTCTTATCTTTGTATTAAGCAAGTCATAGAATCTAGTGTGCACTTTATTTTACTTAGTTAAAATGCCACCTGTATGTATTCTCTCTTTCTCTCTCTCATACACACAATTCACTGACGTCCCCAAAAACATGTAGCCCATCATCTGTGAAACACAGAGTCATCTGACTACTTCCTTTTTACTTTACTACTCTCTTCATTGTTTCTGAAGTTGGCTGGACATTAACGACCACATGTTGCTTATCTTTTAGGAGGGAAAATGTCTTTATGTGGTGGTGCTGATGGCTATGTTTTGGTGCACAGAGGCCCTTCCTCTGGCTGTCACGGCGATGCTTCCAGTCTGCCTCTTCCCAACACTGGGAATTCTTCCATCCAAAAAAGTCTGCCCTCAGTACTTCCTCGAAACCAATTTCCTCTTCCTCAGCGGTCTTGTGATGGCATCGTCTATCGAGGAGTGGGGCCTGCATCGCAGAATAGCCCTGAAGGTCCTTACTATTGTGGGAGTAAAACCAGCTTGGTGAGAAAACTTTGCTGGAAGGATGTCTGAAGGATAACTCTGGTGTTTTTATATTTGCCTCACTGTCAGGAAATGCCATGAAAAGACCAAACCCCACAATGACTTGATCCGACTGACAAGTATTGTTCGTAGGATCTGTGGGCTCAGGGCTCCTTTCTTGTCCAAAAACTATTAAAAACACACCAGTGCACTGGACGACATGCTCCTCTATTCTGATGAATTTTGGCACTGTAGCAGCACCCTACTGCTGAAAACAATCCCCAACATTATCATGACTCCTGTTTGGGTATCTTTTGCTAAAACCTAAAAGCCTAGGAAAACCTGAAAGCACTGAGAAACAGAGAGACTTATATTGTTAGTTTTGGTCTTTTCATGTGATTTACTGACAGTAAGAATATATGGCAATCTATCCTTTATCTGGTTTATTTAAAGATTATTTATAGATTGGCAATTGTATTATTTTCCCAGGCTCATACTGGGAATGATGATGACTTCATCCTTCCTGTCCATGTGGCTCAGCAACACTGCCACAACAGCCATGATGCTCCCTATTGCTAATGCCATCCTGGAGAGTCTGTTTGGAGACCTGGAAACCCTGAAACAAAAGTGCAAGTCCACAGAGGATCCAGAGAGTGATATAATAAATGGTGCGTTATGTTTTTACTGGCTAACTAATCATGCAAGGACTGTGGTTACTGAAAGCACCTCCAATCAATATTTTTTTGTATTAACAATGGATTAAAATGTCTGTTTATAACAATATCTTGCGGAAACATGACTCCAAATGAATGTTAATGTTGCTGTGTGTCGACTGGATGTGTAAATAAGCAACCATTTCGTCTCAAGTTTTTCATATCAATTTTATAAGGTGAAAACATGCCAGTGTGGTGTTCACGGCTTGTTCCACTGCCCCTAAATTCATGGAAAATCATTGCAAGCAGGTTTAGTAATGTCATTTTATTGTCAAAATGTGCCCGCATAAATGTGTACACACAGACAGCATCGTCGGCATGAGCCTTTAATATGTAAACTAAGATGTGAACCTTGTTCAGTTTTTCCAATACACTGAGTCTTTGGATACAGTTAGTCAATATTCAAGTAGTAATTGATTAAAGATGCTCTATTGACTCAAAGTCATATATTAAATATGTGAAAAGCTACAGCCTCCTAACAGAGATAAAACTCACAATTTCACTCATGAAAGTTGATGCTGCACGTAGAAAATTTCATTGTGACATGTGAACCTGATGCAAACTCACTGCTTTACTTTCTTTCAGGTCAGCCTACTTTAAAGCTGCATTCACTACCCTCCGTGCCCTCGGAAAAACAAATGCTGTCAATAGATGGGTAAGAAGAACACAGAGATCATTTGACACTACTAAAACAAAATGGTATTTTGATGGGTTTTTTTGAAAACCCAAAGAGCTATGCTAGCTGAGCCTGGTAGCTTAGCTTAGTATTAAGACTGGAAACAGAGAAACACAGCAAACAAAATTCAAGAAATAGTCTATGGTCTAGGACATAACCCCCCTTAAAGTTTTAGTGATGCTAGTAGGTGGATTTCTTTTTACCTTCAGACCAAGCCAGGTTAGCTGTTTCCCCCTGCTTTCAGTCTTTGTGCTAAGCTAAGCTATCCACCTGCTCATGAGAGTGTTATCAGCCGTCTTCCCAAAAATCTCAGACTATTACTTTAAAGTGCTTTGCTGGTTAACACAGTTTCATGTTAAACCAATAAGGTTGATAAATGATGTAAATAATGATAAGTGTCATAACTTAAAAAGGGCGGATGGGACAGAGCAGACTGATGTGAGGTCAGCTGAGGAGATCCGATCAGAGTCGGAGTATCAGCTGAAGGTGTGGAAAGGATTCTTGATCTGCATTCCTTATGCAGCCAGTATCGGAGGGACCGCTACACTCACCGGCACCGCGCCCAACCTCATCCTGATTGGACAGCTGAAAAGGTCACTTTTTGTTTTGCGCAGCATTTATGCAGAGAACTGGTCATTTTTCCCACTGTTTGACAACAACCTTTGTGCTTTGCAGCTACTTTCCAGACTGTGACCTTATCAACTTTGGCTCTTGGTTCGCGTTTGCTTTCCCACTTATGCTTCTCTTCCTGTTTTTGGGATGGATTTGGATCGCATTTCTCTATGGGGGACTCAATACACGGTAATGTGGTGTCTGACCTTTGTTTGTTGCAGATTAAGAACTCTTATACACTTGTTAAATTGATACTTGTATTTATAGCCTTACTATTTCTAGCTAGACCACCCCACAAACAGCCAGTAAAGGCCAAATGCTATGACTATGGTTTTGATTTCATAGGAAGGAAAACACTTTTAATTGTACAGTCAGAATTACTTTTTGTTTTTCTTTGTAAATATGCAGTAATCTTCCTTAATCATTTCCTTTTCTTGACATACAATATGTGTCACAGTATGTTTTCTTTTTGTGCAGACTGTGCTTCCAGAAAAACGACCGAAGAGCCCAGGCAGAGGCCAGAGCCAAGGCTCTGATAGAGGAAGATTACAGGAAACTAGGGTCCATAAAGTGAGGACTCGTGTATGTCTTCAAATCTCATGCAATAGATGGTGAATTAATACAGTTTTATAATAGAGCCTCCTACTGACTGTTTACTCTCCGTCCTCAATTTCAGTTTTGCTGAGGGAGCCATATCTTTCTTTTTTGTATTGTTTGCTGTTCTTCTGTTCACACGAGATCCCAAATTTGTCAGTGGCTGGTCTGTGTTTTTTAAAAAAGGGTAAGAAATGTGCACTTGATGAAAACACGACATACTTTGCTTGTAATTCAGTATTGTACCTTTTTGTAATAAGATATTATGCCAGAATCTGTAAACTGATATGCTTTTTAATTATCTTTTTCTGTTAACTCTTTCCTTGTCAGATACGTCTCAGACGCCGTCACTGGTGTGATCATTGTGTCCATATTGTTCTTCTTCCCCTCGCAGAAACCTTCTCTGAGCTGGTGGTTTGACCCTCAAGGTCAGTGCAACAACAAATAGAAACGATTCTGATTAGCATTAACCTTTTAAACTATTATTTTAATGAGTGATAGCATAAAAGATTGGATTCTACAAAGAAACAAGATATAACAAGATGAGATTGTCCCAAACAAAGTGCTGTAAAAAGGGCCAAAATAATTGTGCCGTCCATCAAAGAGATACCACGAGCAGTTAGGAGATTGTGAGGCTGCCTCAGGACAAGTCAGAGGTTAATGTTGATGACAAAATATTTGTGAAAGACATTCAGTCTGTGTCTCTTGCACAGCTGTTGCAAAATAGTGAAAATAAGCTGAGGAATGTTAATAATGTAGATTAGAGAGTCTGAGTAAAATTCAAGTCTGGACGTGAGACTGTAGTTTCTCTGTTTCTGTGATTAGAGTAAGCTCTCAAAGCTATGTTGTCACACTTTGGGGTTTGTTCACACTCACAAAGAGGTAGAGAAGTACAAGTTTGTGTGTGTGTGACTTGGCATGCGCGCAGACTGTACGCACGTGTCTCGCGTGTGTTTGGAGACACGTGTTTGTGCGATTGTGTATATTATGTTCAGCTGGTCAAATAAACCACTGGACGCAAGCAAGACCAGAAGTCTTAAAAACATAGAGCCAAAGTAAAAAATACAAATAAAATACTTTTTTTTTAAAAAAAGCATAAAAAATTCAAAACAGAAAACAGGATTAATGGCTTCTTTTTTGTTTAGAATGCAGATTTCATTTGGACTTCTTAAATATATTTTTGGTTTTCTTTCAAGACTTGTGAGCTGTAGAAAACATCCCCTGTATTCATAGGAAGTAAACTAGACATTGTTCATTGTTCACAACTTTATATTGAATTCTGTTTTACTACATATATAAGATTACTGAGTTAAAACTGTTTTTGTTTGTTTTGTTTTGTTGTTTGTTTCCACCCATATTTTTCCTCAGCTTCAAACACTCCTTATGTTCCTCTCTTATCCTGGAAGAAAGCCCAGGACTCTGTTCCCTGGAATATCATCCTGTTGCTCGGGGGAGGCTTCGCTATGGCCAAAGCTTGTGAGGTGAAGATGTTGGTCCCTGTGAAAACAGTCATACACTTGTAAAGAAATCAGACTGGATGAGTGCTTGTGTTCTGTTATATTTATTAAAGCAATAGGTCGACATTTTGGGAATCATGCTCATTTGCTTTCTTCATAAGAAATGAGAAGGTTGATGTCACTCTGGTGCCTGTACCCTAAGCATGTTACAACCAGACAGTGGTTAGCTTAGCTTAGCATGAAGATGGGAAATGGGGGACGATCTTGGTTTTGTTCAAAGGGTTAAAAAAAAACAATTACCAACGATACTCTATCACACATCTCTTTTGTTTAAACTGAAGAAAAACAACAAATTGTGGTTTTGGAGTGCTTATGTGCAGTGACAGGAAGTTGGCCCGCACACCCACCCACACACTCACACACAACATTTTTCAGATTTAAAAAGATATAACATGTTCATTTGTTAATTTTTTATCTTTTGGACAAAGCCAGGCTCTTCCCCCCTGTCTCCTGTCTTTATGCTGTTTAACAGGCTACTGGTTGTAGCATTATATTTAATGTATACTGTATACTCAGTTGTATCAATCTTCTCCACTATCCTCAAATTTAGTGACTCTTACTTGTAAAACTTCACATGTCATGAGTCTGTGTAATAAGATGCATCCCCCCTCTCTCCTGTAGCCTCTGAGCTGCTCTGCTCTGTTTGGTTCTGTTCTCCTCTTTGCTTTATTATGCTGTGATTTAATCTTTGACCCTTAACCCCAATCTTGTGGCGTTTGGCAGGAGTCTGGCCTTGCCTCCTGGATCGGAGGCCACCTCCAACCTTTGGCTGAGGTCCCCCCGGCTGCAGCTGTGATGTTGATCACTGCCTTCCTGGCCTGTTTCACTGAGTTCGCCAGCAACACGGCCACAATTATAATATTTTTACCCGTCATTGCTGAACTGGTAAGACTGGTCTTCAACTTAAAAATGCGTAGACAGTTAGACTTTATTTAACGTTGTGTTCCTGTTATGTAACGGACCAACAAAGAAGCCAGTCAGGCAGACAAACTGTGAGACTCAGTTAGAGGACAAAGACATGGAAACTCATGAACTGGACAGGGATCAGGGTTTGTTGCTAACCTCGTACTTTATGTTGGTCAGAGGCTTTGTAGACTTGTTAAACTCTTGCAGTAGATGTTCTCATGTTTGTAGCTTGTTGGACATTAACTGCTGTTGTTAGTAATTATTATCTGGAGGTTTTGTACTTTGCAATGGTTCCTATACGGAGAAGTACCTGCTCAAAGAATCGTTTACAGGATATATAGGAGGCTTAGTGACTGTCCTGAGTTGTAATTTAAATAAAAAGATTACTGAACCATAACCACTCAGCATTTTGCTTAAGGGGTCAGTTCAACTGAATTACCAAAAAAAAAAAATTACACTTCTAGTGATATGGAGCCAAGCAAATTGTTTTGTTTTTATTTTCCCAGATTTTGAGTTTATTGTATTTTAACAGTTATCATGGGAACTACTTTCTACCAAGGAAATGTAGTCATCCCTGTGAAAACAGTGAAGATTAATCAGTTCTGTGAATTATTCAAAGTAATTTTGCATTGCGGCATACACCTAGGAGGAAGTGACCCACAAAATGAAATGAAACTTTTTTTTTTTTCTTTTTTGTTTGGTTGTTTTTTTCTTCTCCCCTCAAACCTCTTGACAACATCACTTACATCCGTTTTAGTCATGCTAGCAGCCTGGCTCTAGGCATGGCGATGTCAGTCAGTCCACCACTTTGGTTCAGACTGAAATATCTCAGCAACTGTTGGATGGATTTACGTGAGCATTTGTACAGATATTCATGATCCACTGTGGAGGAATCCTAATGACTTTGGTCCTCCCTTAACTTTCCATCGAGTGTCATCAGTAGGTAAAATTTTTAATTTTTCCATTACTTTGGTTTTGAGCAAATACCTGCAAAACTAATGACTATCCAGTCAGGTTCAGCTGCATTTTGTGTTTTCTGCTGCTTAGCAAATGTTCATGCTAACACTCTAAACTAAGATGCTGAACATAGTAAACAGCACCACCGAAGGGTCTGTGGGGATAAATGGGATAAATGTGTCCAGTATAATGCTTCCGGTATAATGTACAGTATATCCTGTCTTTGTGTTTGTCTCTGCAGGCTCTTCGTGTCTCTGTGAACCCCCTGTACTTCATGATACCTGCCACAGTAGGATGTTCATATGCCTTCATGCTGCCGGTGTCCACGCCACCCAACTCCATCGCCTTTGCTTCAGGACATCTCATGGTCAAAGACATGGTAAGATCCTCATAGCAGCACTCGAAACTAATACGATACGTAAACTGTAGTTCATCACCCACATTCATGTCCTCTCAGGTGAAGACTGGCTTTGTCATGAACATCCTGGGTGTCCTCTCTGTCTCTCTGGCCATGAACACGTGGGGTATCGCCATGTTTAACTTGGACACGTATCCAGAATGGGCTCACCCCACCAACAAGTCTGCTGTTGTTACTGATGTGCACTTCTCTTCTGTCCAGTCTCTAAACGCTACCCTCTGATCACTCACCCAAGCTCAGCATGAGCACAGAAGAAGTATTAGAAGATTGTGTAAAGATTTAACACTGAACAGGGACTAATGTCTGTCTGTAGACGTCTATACTGTCACTAAAATGCTCTGGGAGCTTCAGCTGTTACCTGTTATGATGCTTTTAATAGGTTTGTTATAATCAAATGTCTTTTTAGGCTGTTAGTTTTGACACATTCTACTTTTTAGGTTAAGAATAATGCAGAAAATTAAAAACAAGCTGCATCATTTTACTCTTCCTTCTCAAAACTGGACCGGAGAAACATTTAACCTCAACAATAACAACAACAGCAACAACTCCACTCTGAAGAGCTTTCTTTTTTAAATATATTTTTTGAAACTCCAGTCAGACTGAGGAGTGTGCTGTTTGTACTGATGCTATTAGGGCTGACCTCTGCTGAAAGAATAAGAGAGACATCTGTGAATAACTCTTTTAAAAAATATATATTTTTGTTTAAAATCACAAAGAGATCCTATTACATGTTTATGTATTATATGGCACATGTTCCAAACATGACCAAAGCCACAATTCATAAATAATAATTCCTAAATAAATAAACAGTATTTTAAATCTTTTCTATATTAGAGTATGAATCCTGACTAATAAACGTGTACATTTTGTTACGAAGTGATTTGCATTCATACAGTATAACTGCGAATAAATTGTTTGAGTTTGTACTATGATAATTTAGTTGAATGTGGTCACTGTATTGGTCTTAACACATATTTTAACACATTTTGGCCTTTGAACCCACAAAGAGAGCCAGAGAGAGCGCAGGGTTGTAAATTCCTCACAATGTTTATTTGGTGTTGTAAACTGTCTGAAGTCACAAGGCACAACAACAATAGTTAACTTGTGCAAGGCTGTGTGGTTACTCAGTGTTAGTGTTCAGTTAGTGTGAGTGTTAGCGGGGTCAGTGCGGAAAAGTCCTGTTACCTTTAGATACAAAGCTGTAAAATTCCCAAACCACAGACCGGGACAGCATGTTATCATCTGTCAGCCCAGCACAAAAAAATTGACAAATTTCTGTTTTGATCAGTGGCGTAAGGTGACGTTTACAGAAAAAAAAAAAACATACCTCTGCTGCATCTTGCTGCTCTCTGCTTGTACACTTTGACCTTTAGACACAAGTATTAGGATGATTAGTTTGAACAGAAAACATATAACATTCAATATAGAGGAAAATTATCTAAAAAAAAAAAAAAAAAAGAACAGAAAAAAACAGAATTAAAGCTTTCCTTGCAAAAGGACTTATTTAAAGCCACTCCACCCTAACTCCTCGTGTCACCGGACACAACAGTAAAACAGCCTGTAACCGTGGCCAAATAACTATGCACAGTCACTCACTTAATACACTTCCCCTGGGTGCTTCAAGTCCACCACAGGAGAAAAGTAGCTGCTTAGCACCCACATCCAACTACTCACTGTCTGACGGGGAAATAGCAGTTGTTTTTTGTGATGTGACAATATGCTTTGCCATTTAAACTTGAAACCAATTAAACGCAACTAGCTTATTAGGCTGCAGTGCCTCTGCTGAGCAGTGCAGCTGCTTTACACTGAGTGACACAGAGGAAGATGATGGACAGATGAGGTCCTAACAGTTTTACAAAATGTTGCTGCTGCCATTTAGAAAGTTATTACTAAGAAGTGAACAAGACCCAGACATATTAAAAGTTTTATTTTCAGTTGCCAAATGATATAGAGAACATTTACAATGGTATTCATTAATTCAGATTTTACACTATGATTTTCAAGCTCTGTGAATCGCTGGGCCTGAGCTCCAAGTGGGTGGACCCAGGCCCAGGTCTACCTAGGCCCACCCGTGGCTACGCATACTTCTGAAATGTGAAATGTGCAGTAGTCATCAGTTTCGCAGTCTATTTGTGTGACAAACTGGTGGAAAGTGTAAAGTAAACAGGAAATAGTTTAGCAATGCAGCCAAACTGCTGAACTTTCCCTCCTTCAGAAGATGAGTGAAAAAGTTAGTGAAAAAGTTAGTGAAAAAGTTAGTTTAGTAGTTATGCACTTTGTTTGAGTGGAAGGGTTTTAGATAAAGTACGTGAGATCACAGTCTGTCAATCTGTCAGCCGACTGAAACAGATACTACAAATTACATCAAATCAAACGTCACTCTGAAACTGCACTGGGGTCAGTGTGACCAGTGTCACATTGTGTGTGTGAATGCATCATGCCTCTCCATATGATTTTGTGTCATGTATGGTTTACATGGAGAAGAGCTGTCGTTTCATTTCCCACGTGGGAACTTGTAGGCGACCAACAAACACCAACATGACCGTGACTGTTCAGAGAAGTTCCCCTTTTCACCTTCACAATGCTTTTTCCTCAGCCTCATAACTTCATAGAGATGAATTTTATCACAGAGACTGTTATTACTCCTCTCAGGTAAGATTTTTTTAAGCATTTTTAATTCAGCCTTAATTGTCTGTCTGTCTGTCTATCTACTGTACATAGTTAATCTTTTACTGTTAAATGTGTGTTTTATAAGCCTGCATAATTGAAAAACAGTATTATTCTGTAAAGCTACAAATCCAAACCAAAAAAAAATGTCCTGTGAAATTATTTATAGTTTCATTTTAATATTATTGCAATACATGTGAAAAATCATGTTCTACAGAACTGATCCTCCTCTGAATTAAAGAAAAACTTAAATTCCTTTTCTTCTTTTTCTTGCACTGATTTCCTGGAGTCTTGTCACATATAATCAATAAACTGATGTTTGTCCATAAATCAAGTATATCTCTCTATTAAAGCCACAAATAATCTACTTTTGTTTGTGTGTGGATTAGATCATTGACATATACTGTGTTAATTAGTGAGCTTTAAAGGTGTTGAATTTCAGATAGGGCCAAGCTAGTTGCTCCCACTGTCTCCAGGCTTTATGCTTAGCTAAGCTAACTAGCTGCTAGTGGTATCTTCCTATTTAGCAATAGTGTCAAACTGTTCCTTAACATTGTTCAGACTGCATTTTTTTTTTATCCTCAGGAGCAGAACAGGATCTTTCAGACAGGCTTTAAAATCTGTCCTGCTATACCTCTGGGATGTTTACTCTGCACCTACACCTGCTGGCAGAGACATCCTGACTCTGCTGTCCCTCTGTCTCACACTCACCATCATCACCGGTGGCCTGCTGCATCACTGGCTGTCCAGGACTCTGAGATATGACCATGAAGCATCTGTTCAGACCGCCTGCATCTACAGCGCGGCTGTGTTTCTGGTCTCATTCCTGTGTCACCCTCTGCGCTGTGTGCTGACCATGACTCTGCCCACTGTCTGTACCAGACAGGGACGCAAACTCCTCATCTCAGCCTCTGTCATGATTTTAGTGGTGAACGTCATCCCTAATATCACGGTGAACGTAGGGGCGGTGGCACGCATCCTGAAGTGCACCGCCGAGGGATTTACCAAGACTTTGTTAAACTCTTCTGAACCCTTGAACAAGGTGAAGCGAGACCTTGTTGAAGAAACCATCAAAGTGAAGAGGGAAGACTTGAGCATTGTCACTAATTTAAGGAAGTTAGATCACTTCACACATGTTGATGTGTCAGAAGTTAAAAGCAGGTTTAACACAATGATTGGGCAGATAGAGGTCGACTTCTCTCATGCCAGGAGCTTGCTAAAAGAGTGCAAACTGCTGTCGAACCGGATTCTTGCTGCCATGTTTGTTGCTTTACTAATCTTTGAATCCGCGCGCTACTTGAAATCTTATCTGACCTCAGTTCAGTTTGACAATGGCTACATCTCCAAAGAGCTCCTGAAAAAAGCTACAGCTGCTGGTAACAAAAGACCAGCAAAAAATAAAATCAGTCCTACAAGCTGTAAAATAACAAGTCAGGAATGTACCTCATGCTTCATTTCACTGGTTGTGGTGACGTTATATTTCATTGCGATAACATCAATAATCGCTTTGGATCATGTTGTATATCACATAGTTCAGGTGATTGTGCCCTGGTTACTGGATTTTCCACCTACATCTGCCACCATAAGTGTCAATTATAAGGTAAGACAGCACACAGACTGTTACACCACTGCAGCTCATTAGATTCTGCCTGCAGTATTTATTTCCTCACTTTTAGGCTTTTCATGCATTTGCTCTTGTTTTTTAGGTTCAGTGGTTCCCCCCTGCATTCTGCATTATCCCACAATCCTGCATCACACGGGAGCTGACAAACTTCCAGAGGGATTACAAATGGGCCTTCAGCCCCGAGCCATCAATCTGCGATGTGACAGCCTCATCTCCAAACCTAGGAGTCGCACTCCTGCTGGGATGTTTCTGGCTGATGAGCTACTCTCTGGTGTTCCTCGAGGTTTACGCCAGGCGGCTGCGCAGGAAAATCTCTGCATCCTTTTTCAGAGAGCAGGAGGAGAGGAGAATGGCTTATGTGATGAAAAAAATGCAAGTGAAGCAGGATGAAGCAGAGCGAAAAGAGACTATTTCTGTTGAGGTTGCCTGTGGGTGAAGTTGTCACTGTACAATGCAACGCTTGTCTAATTTTTCTGAAAGTGTTTTTGCTCTTGCTTGCAACACTTAGTCGCCACCATGAGGTTAATACTGGTTTGTAGTGAGATGTTGATGCAACTATTGGATGGATTACCATGAAATTTGATACAGATATTCAGGATGCTCAGACAATGAATACTCATGACTCTGGTGAGACCCTATCTTATCATGCAGCACCACCAGCGAGTCAAAGTTTTGACTCATCCGGTGAAATCTCAACATCTACTTGACGTATTGGCACAGAGATTCTGGATCCTGTACAATGAATATGGTGATTCTGGTGATCCCCTGACTGGGATAAGTCTGGTTTTCTCTTAACTTTTAAGCAAGTGCCATCATCAAGCCAAAACATAATTATTCAGTACTTTTCTTACCAAAACCTGCAAAACTAATGACTTTGTATTTAGTGCTAATTAGCATGCTACACATGTGCTACATGATCAAAATTTTGAGCATGTTAGCAAACTGACATCAGCATTTAGCCCAAAGCACCACTGTGCATAAATTCTGCTGCCAGCACTCTGCAGACTCTCAGCCCTTTTTTCCACAGCACTGTTTTTTCATTTGAGTTTGTTTTGCACCAGTTAGCTCTCTTATGCTGAGTTTTTGTTTCAGCAAAGCAAAAACAGATGAGAGGGCTTCCTGTGTAAAGACACCTTTTCCTCAGAAAGCGTATAACGACTCAACAGCCTCCGCTTAAACGTTCACAAAGCTGATGTGGTTTTCACAGTAGTGTCCCAACATCTGCTCAGCTTGTATCCACCATGTTTGTTTGACACTTTCCTGGTAACACTTTTTTTCACAGAAAGGCGAAAGATACTAGGTATGTAAGTAGGTATCTGTGTGTGCAGTGCTGTTTTTCTTCTTTTGTGCTTCAGTCTGTTACTTCTTGTGTTTTTCTACCCCTCATTTCCACTAGATGCCACTATGGTTTTTTGGACAAATGAGGACAGTGAGTAACACAGTAACTGTAAGTCCTATGTCTGGAAATGAACAGCAAGTAGATTAGATCTTACAATTTTTTCAATATTGTAATGGCCCAGATAACCTTAATAGATTAAATGATTCTGTTTCATGCTCACATCCAATAATTCACCAGCCTATTTTAATGCGGCCTTATAAAAAAGAATCACTTCCTTTCTCTGAAGAAGTCCTTTGAATATCAGCACGCTCCTGCTTAAAATTTCCATGAGGCTTCAGGAGTTTATTTTAAGACCTTATCCCAGAATAATAATAGAATACCTCTCTGTCATCTATTTTTACACCTGACTTCTTGGATACTTCTTGATAGTCTCAAAATTCAGCAGCCTGTGTTATGATGATGCACTGTTGTAAGTCCATAAATTATAAATTATTTATAAATTTTCTGTTAGCTATATTTTCCACATCAGTGTGTTGCTTAATATGAGTGTGAAATTTCTGAGCTTATGCTCATTGGAGAGTTATTGACCTGAAACATCATGTGAACTTTTGCTGCACTGTTGTTGCACCATCCCAACAAATAGAAATATCCTCCTCTTGAACACATATTTGATGCACAGCATGAGGCGCACCCGCAGACTGTAAGGAAGTAAAAGAAGATAAAGATATAAATATAAATAAAGATATAATTGAAGAAACAATCATTGTTAGACACAATATATGCCAGACTTCTCAGCACACAGCAGTTTCAGGCAGTTTTTTGTGAAGCTGTTACCTGTTCATTAGATGCAGTCTGGTGCACTCCCATTTCTGTCACAGAAAACCATTCTTCTAAGAGATTGCATGCATCTGTCATGCATTAGCATTCACACTGGCAGTCCTGTCCACAGATAGAGGGTTAAAGAGCTCTCCGAGCTCTGAGTGGTTTGTTAGAATCTGTTTTCATAGCTTTGAGAAACAGATCCAATGAATGAAATGAAAACAATGAATTTTAATCTCATCTAATGTTGTCAGCTATTGGAAGAATGAGGCTGTACCGGTATCAGCATCTACCGCAGACTGCCGGGAGTTGTGAAAGTTCTCCCAAATGTCATAGGAATAGAGAGAATCTCAGTTTTATGATGTGTGTTCCACATTTTTCCCTCAGGAGACAAGAA
Organism: Toxotes lorentzi; assembly: GCA_037833715.1. Taxonomy (NCBI): domain Eukaryota; kingdom Metazoa; phylum Chordata; class Actinopteri; family Toxotidae; genus Toxotes; species Toxotes lorentzi. The sequence continues at coordinate 20,585,768 of JBBMJY010000012.1, forward strand.
AATTTTCCAATTCTACACTGAAGACTCTGTGCAGAACCAAGGAATCCAAAAATGTCAATTTGTCCTTTCACTCAAGTGTTAAATAATTTATGTCTGCTAGTGGCAAAAAAAACCCAGGTCTGCTTCATAATTAGTGCCATTTCAATTTAATGGCCAGTCGCTGCAGTGGATGATGTGTTGAATTGCAGGCTACCTCCTCTGTTCTTTCAATAATTACAGGGTTTATGGTTCCAGCCATGGCCACAGTGGTTGACATGATATTCTGAGCTCGGATGGGGAGGTGGAATTGATTTTCAAGTTGGTGGCTGAACAAAGCAGTGTGTTGCAGTGTGGATATAATGTTGTGTGATGTGAGAGGGAGGGGTGCACTGGGAAAATAGAGAGGGAGAGAGAGAGCCATGTGGACGACTAAAGCGGCTCTGGAGGAGGACGAAGCAGTCATCTGTGTTTCTTGGTTTATTGCACCTGAGTGCTGCAACCATGTCCGAGAGAGTGTTGCCTGCTGCAAAGGATGGTTAACTGGTAAGGTGATTTTCCTATCCTGAAAATATTTATTTATTCTCTCATGATTTTTATTTTTCTTGTCGTGAAGCACCTGTAAATGTTTTCGAAATGTATTTCTGCTTTGTTTCAGAAAAGGGGAGACTGATAGTTTTTTGCTGAGAGGAGGGTGGTCTGACTTCTCTGGGAGAGCAGGTGAGGGTCTTTTAATTTTCATTCACGCTGAATTTACATTTCAGCCTTCCTTTCCAAGTTTAATGTTAAAAAACAAAACAAAAAGGGCATCAGAGAGCTGCAAATGATGGCTTTAGTGTGCGCAGCGTGTCATTAAGGTGTTCTCTATCATATGCAGGGGACAACAATCATGTCACTGTTTCAGGGCTTAACTTTTCACATCGAAGTCAACTAGTTATTAGGTCCAGTAATTTAAATTTGAAAAATGCAGAATACACGTGTATCTTTATGAATATTAGTGATAAAATGTCAATCTCTAATATCTGTCACCAGTTGTTCTCCCTTCACTTTAGTCTGCATCATGACAAAAAGTTTGACAAAATAAGTTAAATGGGCCATATAATCTTTTATTATGCCTTTTATTTGGCATCTATTTATTCTATAACAGAAAGTGGCTGGAATATTTATAATCTTGTTTTGTTTGCCATAAACTCTGAAAATGTTAATTCTACTTCAAATGTGTTGTGAAAATTATTTTTACATGGATACATTAAGTTGTTAGCAAACAATGTGAGCTTGTTAGCAAACAGTTGCCTATTTTCATTTAATGTATTGTTACTATAAAAATATTTGTTATAGTCACTTAAAGTTTAAATTGAATTACACTATGTCAGATTCTTTTTGGTTTGCCAAAAAGACAAGTGTTAAAAAAAGTTGGACCAACTCAGTGCTATATTTAAAGACACTGGAGGGGAAAGGGGGGGTGATGCAGTTTTCTTTTTCTAACTCAAAGGCTCAAAGTCCAAAGAAAATATTTATAAGGCTGGATCAGGCCTCGCTTTTTAACAAAGAGAAATTAAAAATTCGGCCCTCCTCTGCCTAATAATTTTTATATAGTCCCTGCTCATTCTCTCTTTGCCTTCTGTCTTTAGGAGTTTTGCTTTGTGACCCTGGAGATCAACTGAATTGTGGTTGCAGGACTTGAACACCATGGAGAACAACACAACCATCTTTCAGGAAGTCACGCAGGTTGTGAATATGACAGAAATACCTCTGAACCCTCTTGAAGAGCAGGTCATAACAATACTTTTGACAATGCTCATCTGCGGAGTTGGGATTGCTGGCAATATCATGGTGGTGCTGGTTGTGCTGCGCACCAAACACATGGTGACCCCCACCAACTGTTACCTAGTCAGTCTGGCTGTCGCAGACCTCATTGTGCTCTTGGCTGCAGGGCTGCCTAATATCTCTGATGTTGTAGCCTTCTGGATATACGGCTACACGGGATGCTTGTGTATAACTTACCTTCAGTACCTGGGCATCAACGTGTCATCCTGCTCCATCACAGCCTTCACCATTGAACGATACATTGCTATTTGTCACTCCATAAAGGCACAGTTCATTTGCACTGTTTCCCGGGCCAAGAGGATCATAGCTGGCGTCTGGGTCTTCAACTCGCTCTACTGCATCATGTGGTTCTTCTTAGTGGACACAGATGAAACCGTCTATACCAATGGAGTGGTGGTCACTTGTGGCTACCGTGTCTCCAGGAGCCTCTACATGCCAATCTATTTCCTGGACTTCACTCTGTTTTATGTGATCCCGCTCATTGTGGCCACTGTGCTGTACGGGCTCATCGCCAGGATTTTGTTCATGAGCCCTCTGCCGTCGCACCTCAACGAGAGAGGAGGGTCGGTTCACCAGGGTCACTCAAACAGCACCAACAAGGCCAACAAGGGTGCAGTCTCTGCGAGGAAGCAGGTACTGGAGAGGCTTGACTGACACGCAGTTTAGAGCAAAAAGAAGAAAACTCTGACTTGATGAGAAAATATTCTCATGAATAATTTCTGATTTAAAAATCCAACATTGTTAAGGTCAGGATTTCCCAGCTCTTGATTATTTCCTCAAATCTATAATTTCTTATCATACTCGTAGAGTTGCTGAAGGGATGACATAGTCAGTTGGTCATTCCACCACTTTGGTCCAGACTGAAATACCTCAAGAGCCATTGTTGTACAAACATTCATGATCACCAGCTGATGAATCCTACAGATTTTTTTTGTGATCCCCTGACTTTTCCTCTTGTGCCTCAGTTTTCATCTGAAGGTCAAAAGTTTGCTTTATCCGACCAAAATCCTACAAGACTAATGACTTTCCCATCAGCCTCAGCTGCGCTTTGTGTTTATTGCTAATTAGCAAATCATGAGGTTCTTGATGACATCCAGCTTTTCATCTCACCTTTGAGTGTGGTTTACTGGAATATCTATGTAATATTTTAGCCTTAGGACATGGTGCAAACAGGTTCTTTTCTAGCATAACCTGACCTTTAGCATTGTCATTGTGAGTATGTTAGCACGCTGACATTACCATTTAGCTCAAAGAACCACTGTCCTTAGCAGCCCCACAGAGCTGCTTGCGGGGGTGTAGATTGTTATTGTTAAACATCTTCTGTACCACTGGCATAGAGTCACATAGTAAGCCTATTAAGATGATTATAATTGTACTCTAATCCCTCATTATTGTCATAATACATCACTGTCTTGTCTTTAGTTTCCTTGCTCCTCTGTCTCCTTCTCTGTCTCAACAGATAACAAAGATGTTGGCTGTGGTGGTCGTCCTCTTCGCTTTGCTCTGGATGCCTTACCGAACACTGGTGGTGGTCAACTCCTTCATCGACCCGCCTTACCACAACACCTGGTTCCTGCTCTTCTGCCGGATGTGCATCTACACCAACAGTGCCATCAACCCCATCATTTACAACCTCATGTCTCAGAAGTTTCGCGTCGCCTTCAAAAAGCTCTGCAAGTGCAACTGGCAACGCAAGGAGAAGGCACCCGATTACAATGTGCCAATGTATTACAGTGTGATGAAGGATTCATCCCATGAGAGCAACGAACCGGTCACAGAGCAGGAGGACGTGAGCGGCCAAACCATCAAGAGGTTCAATGTAACGCATGATGACAGAAGCACTTTCAACATCTCTTAAGAAAGGCTTTATGAGTTTGTTGGGGTCATTAGTACAGACAGTGTGTATGATAAATTATTTAGTTTAAAATTGCTGTTATTTCCACTCCTCAGCAGAAAAAGTATTTATTGATGCTTGAAACTGTAGATATTCTTTGTGTTTGCTGTGACACAGGTTGCATTTGTGGTATCGTAGTTGTGGTGCTTTTTCTGAAGTATTGTAACTGTGTTGTAAATTCAGTATTTGAGATCAGGCTTTAATGTACTTCAGACTGCTTAGAGGGACACAGTGGCATTATAATGTGTTACACAAATGTGAGTGGTTATTTGAAATGTTCTTGGAAATATTGATCTCACTATTTTAGTGCAATGACTGGGGAAGATGGATATTTTATGTGATACATGTGTGGGTGGTGCATATTTTTTAATTTTTGTCTAAAATAATGTTCAGACTTTATAACTAGTTTTGTCTATAGCCAGGCCTTGATCTGTGCAACAAAGGACCTAATCAAATGATCAGTATAAAGTGTGTCTGTGTCTCTTGATAACAAGTGCACTCCTGTGCTCAGGCTGAAGTGTACTGCACTCTCAGATGTAGCACACTCTTCAACAGCACTGATAAACAGACAGTTCAAGGCATCACGTCATGTGACTGCATATTACAAAAGGGTTTTGGTATTTAATCAAAAAGTTTCATCGCTGAACCTCCGGGGCTAAAGAACTACATTTGTTCAGAGGGCAAACTAAACTAATTGTCTTAAAATGTGAATAAATAATCAAGATATAAATCAAATTATTAATAGTAATAGGGATGGCTATGTCCGTTCCAAGCACTTGACATGCCGCAGTAACTGGATTGGTTGTCATTAAATTTTGGACAGATATTCATGGTTCCTAGAGGATAAATGCTAATGACTTTGGAGATCCTGCATTGTGATCTGATGTTTCCTCTCTCTCTTTTCCTCTTTGAAAAATGTTTCAGACGTAAATGTTCACAGGATGAATTGTAATCATTCTGGTGATCCTCTGACAAAGCACAGCCTCTGCTGTACTTTGTGTTCCCTGAAAAATTCCACCATGGAGCTAATAAGTAGTATCCACAGCATGTACAGTACTTTGCTAACAATCCCACGATGCAATACGGCATATTTAACAGATGCCAAAATAACTGTTGTGAGACTCAACAACTGTTACTGATGATGCAAAATGATAATGATTAGCAAGTGTCTGCAATCTCAATTTACTCCTCACTGTGAGACCTCCTGTCAGACCCATGTGGCCATGTGCAGACTGAGGTGGACTGACAGCTCCCTTACGCTCCTGTTACCTTTATTGCACCCGTTGGCCATGGGCCATTTACACCATTATCACTGTTATTGCTTAATAGAGTTTGTTGACAACATGTAATTCCCAGAATAGCTGCATTTAATTTCACTATGTCTAGAGGTCTAATTAGCCAGAGTAACTGAGAACACATGTGGGTGTACAGGGCTTTTAATATTAAGTGTTTTAAGTCTCAGCTAGAATGTTTTTCTTTATATACTGACTTACTTAGGTTACCAATGTTAAAAACAAAGACAAGAAAGAATAACTCAGCCCATCCACTGAAATCCCTTCTGACTCCAGAGTAACTGTGTATGTGGGAAAGGTTTGTATCAATAGACTTCCAGTCTGACACAACTAATGACCATGGAAGCTCTGATATCAAACAAATCAGTTCCAATGCAAAATAACAGCCATGTCAGGGAAGGAAAATAAATTTGTTGTTTGCAGTCTCCCTCGTTGTATTGCTTTTGTCTTGCGCTGTCACCCACAACACTGCATGTCTCTGCATCTCAACATATTCACCTCTCTGCTTGTCATGTCAAGTTGGTATTGAGTATCAAGCACACCAATATAAGACACGTATAAATCCCTTTCATGGTTACATGTTTGAGCTGTAAGTTGATCCTGTGTGATTCAATTTTGTAAACAGGCGTTGGAGTTTGGATTAACAAATCTCTTTACAACTCTAAAAAGGTATACTTTCTCTTTATTTATGAAATTTTTGTGTGTTGAATTAAAATAAATCCAGAAATTTCTTTACAGAATTGTGCCTTAATGTAGATTTATGAAAGCTGAAGTGAAACTGTAGATATACTGTACTGTAGTTATATGGTATTGGGTTGTTTTGCTCTGCATTAATTAGCCTGTATCTTGCCACATTTGACAGGGAAAATCAGATCACACCTGTATTTGCTTTTTTTCCAAGTCATGAAGTTGTTGTCGCTGGTGGACTGAAGCTACTGTCAATAATCAACCCTGCCAGTGTTTTCTAATGTGGGAGCCATATTCTCAGTCACGCTGAAAATATCTCATAAAGCAATTAAGTCCCACTGGACATTGTGCAGGCTGTGCAGTGCTGATAAATTCCATATGAGGGGTTTTTATGATGAAAGGGGTGTCACAAGGGTCTGAGGGAAAAAATCAATGAAGGCAGAAACACACACTTACAGTGAGAGCTACAGCAAAGAGGCAGCTAGTGGCTCTCTTGCACCCACAGTGCCATTTATACTTTCTACTCAGCCCGAACATTTAAATCATGAAGCTATAGTATATTGTTTTTGTGGGCATTTGTTTTGTTGAAGAAAGCGTGAAGTCTTTTTCTATAACCAGCAGGTGATTTGAGGGGGAATGAGAGGGTGATGCCTTCCCCTTTGTTAGCAAAATGATCAAAACATATCCCCCTTATTAACCTGCCATCCACCCTCTCCCTCTCCACATAACAGAGAGGGAGAGGGTGGATGGCAGAGAGAACGGGGGCAGGATAAGTCTAGTCTGCCTGATTTACTGATCCTTTATGGACCTGAGGTTTATGTAAGTCAGAATCTATGGCTCCGATCACGGCCCTGAAATGTCAGGAGCCTAACTGTGCTGTGTATTGGTAAATGTGTAATGTGTTTTGTCTTGGATCTATAATATTCTCTAAACAATATACTATAGATATTATAGAGTAGTGTCACCTTCATGATCAAGGCGACAAGTGTTTGGGCTGAACTTGAATTTGGGACTTTTTATTATCATCTTCCTCCAAAAATGCTTCTTCCTCAGTAATGTAAACACATCCTTTCGATATCTTCTTCTGAGTAATTAACCAAATGCTGTGTCGTGTATCACAGAATAAATCATAGGGTGAGTAACAGCTAGCAAGATAGCTAGTACAATATATTTTAATCCCTGTTGATAGAGAAAACAAAGAGCTGTTCTTCTGCAAGAATGAATAATTTATCTACTTCATCTGTCAAGAGCTCTTGTCTTCTTAGTATCAACACATATAATCAAGGGGCAGCCGGGGTGTTTTGTGTTGTTTAGGGAAGTCCATTATGCTGCGCTGAAGAGACTGTTTATTATTTCCTGTCCATTAACCCTCCTGTGTTTGAATGACTATCTCTGTTCTGTTCTAGAGGCGTCTCCACTGAAACTACAGAAAGCTGAGAACAGATTTTGTTAAGACACAAAGTGGGGAGGTGGGAGATGGGTTTTAGCAAATCAACAACTTTATTGTTTGAGTGTGTGAGGAGTGAGCCAAATCTCATTTAAATTTATGTTGTTTATGGATCAAAAAAGTATTTTATTTGTCTTATATGTACAAAAAGAAGTGGACTATGGGGACTTAACCAGTGACTTAAACCAAAACATTTGAAAAGCATCTGACAACTAATAACTAATCACTAATTTACATTTTATTAGGTGAAAAATTTTGCCAGACAAACCCACATTGGTGTCTCCCCTGAGCCAGGCTCATTCAAATGAATGAGGTGGCTGTATTTTTCCACAATGGGCCAAGGTCGGTCTGAACGTGGCTTTGTTTTCCTCTCTCTCCTTCGTTTAGACAGGGGAATCATAAAGCTGGGGAAATGGTGCAGAGTTGATTCAGGTGAGTCCTAAATACAACTCACAGAGCCAGGATTGAGATTATATGGCCTGTACATATGTTGCTGTTAAAGCCAAGCTGGACGTTTGAAAGTTGGTGGTGAATTAAGCCAACACCTGAGCCATCGGCACAGAGCATGTATGTTTCCTTTGTCCATTATGTGTGAATCTATTTTCAATGTAGTTGCTATAATGTTAGAATTCCACAAATTGTACTGTGCAGACTGATTTCATTTGATCATTAAATTTGACTGCACTGAGAGGGAAAAAGACATCTCCCAGAATATTATTCTGTATCGGGAAAATGGCTTATCTAAAAACAAATTTAGAAAATTAGTTTAAACAACATTGGGTTAATATTGTCACAAATGAAAGCCAATACGGTTCATTATTGTAACTGTAATGAATACAGTTGCAGGCTATGAACTTAATTTTCTGCATCAAATGCAGTTCTGAGAAACCGTGCTTTCTTAAATAACTTATCTAAACCCAAAACGGATATTTGAAACGTCACAGTCCAGCTACAATGCGTGCACTTTTAACATTCCCAATATAAATCCTTTTAGAGTGAGAATAGGGCTTAAAGGTCCACCCCCACAGGTGTTTTCTCTTATCTAGCTTCATTAGACCTCCTCTCTGGACTGTGTGGGTGTCCTCATTCCGTGCTCGACTGAAACATCGTTCACTTTTCTCTTTCTTTTCTTGCACCTGCTTGTGTTGGAGCAGAGGTCTAAACCGTCAGATGTTGATGGTACTCTGCCTTCATGTTAGACCATAATCTCTGAAGTGTGGCAGTCTCTTCCAAATACAGGTGGGCATGCCACAATGAGTTTCAGCAGAAACTGGTGTTATATATAACAGAAGACATGTAGTTTTGAGGCTGCACACTATTACAGACCCACGAAAAGAATTAATCTTTACTAAAATATCCCCCGCTGTATGTTAACAACATTTATATAGTTAGATAGTTTGTGTTGTTAGCCCCTCATTGCTTGTTATCAGTGACCAGAGGCAGACGCAGCAGGACAGGCTGAGACTGAGTGGCCACCTAATGGTACAAGCCCTTCATTACACAGGCCAGACACCAAATAACAACAGATACAACATCATTTCCCATTTGCCTAAATTTCATATTAGTATTACAAAGTAAACTCTCATCTTCATCGCCTGATACTTTGGCAGTTGGTGTACAACATATTAACGTGCTTTATTGTACTGACAGGAAATGACAGATCCTATCAAGGCTGCAACTTTCAGAATATGAATGTTAATTTTCTCATTTATAAATGTCATAGGTGTCGGGCCACCATCTAAGTGAGTCTCCCAGTGTCTGAAATCACTCCTGTTTCCCTTCCACCATTTGAGTCTGTGTAAATCTATAAATCATAATGCCCTAAAAAAAATATCCACCATGGAACATAAAAAGGTAGTGTCCAAAATCCATATATGTGAACTATCAGTGTTTCCTGACAGAGTGGCACAACCACTGTGTCACTGTGAGTTTTCTTCAGTTTATTCAAGTGTTGGAGTAGAAAATCTCCCAGTCATTACTCTGTGTTTATTGATGGGAAGCATCATAAAGCTCTCAATGTGCTGTGAAAGTGACTTACGAGCTAATGCTCTTCATCAAACATACACCCGCCCAGGATTAAATCCTAAAGGGAGACTCGACGTCTCAAAACCACATATCACAGTCCTGCTGTGTGAAGATGCACACTGAAACCACATGTCATGTGTGCTTTCTTGATTTACGGAGTTTTCCTGCCCTGTGCTGGACAGTCATTTTAATTCACAGTCATTTAGACTCAGGGGGTTATTAGCATCAGAGATCTCATTCATTGTGGAGGTTAAGGGGAGGTTGCTACGAGACAGCCTGAGCTTTTATCCTGTGCTGTAGAATAAAGTGATGGTGTATAAGATGTTTGCAGCGGTATATGTGTGTGTACATGTCCACAGGAGTTCAATGGGTCTTTGTCTGTGTTTGTCCGTGTAGACCTCGTCTGTGTCTGTTTACTGACATTTACAGCATGTTTCAGCCCTGTGAGTGTGTCACACAGGAAACATGTCTGAGCTGTGCTCCATGAATGTGTTGATTGATTTTGGATAAAAGCCTTTCAGAAGAACCCATATAAGTTTACAGGGAACCATTACACATATCATATACATCATATACTGCGTCATTGCTTGAACAAAACATTAAAGGTGCTTCTATCTAAACATCTGGCAATAGATGTTAAGAGTGACATAGCCGGTGATGGAAAGTAATTAAGTACATTTATGCAACCACTGTCTTTAAAGGAATAGTCAACATTTTGGGACTTTTTCTTATTATTACTCAGACTGATAACATTCCCATTGAAAGGCTACAGGCAGCAGCTGGTTAGCTTAGCTTAGCACAAAGACCAGAGACAGGAGAAACAGCTAGCCTGGCTCTGTCCAAAGGAAACACAGTACGCCTGTCAGCACCTCAGAAGCTCACTGTTTAACACATTATATCTTGTATGTTTAATATGTACATAAACGTCCAGCACAGAACCCCTGTAACACCCAAAGTGTGACCTTTTCCAACTTTGGGTGTTACAGGGGTTCTGTGCTGGACGAGTTCTACTTTACTTCTCATTCTCTATGTTTCTTTGCACCTGCAGCTGCTTTTC
>JBBMJY010000012.1:20596072-20693114 GCA_037833715.1 Toxotes lorentzi
TACATAAACGTCCAGCACAGAACCCCTGTAACACCCAAATTGTGACCTTTTCACACTTTGGGTGTTACAGGGGTTCTGTGCTGGACGAGTTCTACTTTACTTCTAATTCTCTATGTTTCTTTGCACCTGCAGCTGCTTTTCATGATTAAGGTACTTTTACTTGTAAAGTATTAGTAGAGTATTTTCACACTAATGTTACTACAGCTTAAGTAAAGGATATGAGTACACGCATCAAATCTGAGAGCACCTAATACAAACATCTCAAAACCCAGCATGGCGTAATCATGTCCGGAGATCTGTATTAATTTCTAAATGTGGATGTAGCATGAAAGCATGGGTCCTGATGAAGCACACGTGAATGAATGCTTCAGTAGATGAGCAAAGCTTTCATCTTTACTTTGTACAGCCACAGCAAACATTTTGACATTGATCAGTGGTTATCACAGTGTACTTTGAACTTCTTCTCACTGCATGTTTGGTTTTAGGTCAATATTGTTGTCCATTGAGTGCTCAGAAAACCCAAGCTGTGTGTGGTATTAATGAACCTGTATAAGAAGAAAAGTGATCTGTATGTTCTGCAGGTGTTTCTACAACCTAACTACATGTACGCATGTATGCATATCGTATATCATACTGCTGCATAATGTGAAGCAGAGGGAAATGGGAGTGTTCCTTGAATCGTTTCTGCAACCAATGGATCTTGGAACAGAGTGGTTATGCATACGTCCCCTGTGTTAAGAAGGAGCCTGACTATCCATATTTATAACTGATTGTGTCTGATAGTGTCACCTGCAGAAAAAAAACTGTGTATTTAATTATGTATCTATCACCTTGCAGTTTGATCTGTGTGTTGTGATAATGTGTTGTTTTGTGTTTTTGCTCTTGTGGAGTTCAGTAACTAAACATCTGTGTTGCGTCTTCTGTTAAAAACCATGGACAGAAGTAAAGTGGAAGCGATTCATTAATGTATTTTTGGGAAACTTCACGTGGAAAACACATATGAAGAACACTGAAAGAACGCTGGTTTTCCATTACTTTTTCACGACACACAAAAACACTTCATACACAAAATTGATTCCTTTCAATCAGATGGGCCAAAATAGGAAATGTTGCATCCTATCATACTGTTGTTTTCTGATGAATGCAAAACATAATTTAACATTTGGAACTGAAAAACTCTTATTACTTGTTAAAATGATGTTGCTGTTGCTCACTTAATGGGTTTGAGGCTCTGAAAAATATTCTTGTCATAAATAAGCACATGATGGGTTTGTTTATTCTGTTTCTTCAGTAGATTTAGATACAGTACATTGGTTGTAAATTGTAAAGCCAGAGGAGTCATCTCAATATATAACAGATAAAAAACTGTTGGGTTTTTTCCGGTCCAACTTAATTTATTCTCTCTCTTTTTATTTATTTATTTTTTTAATTCATAGTGTCAGTATAACCTCCCTTTAATGGGTCTTCAGACCATTCAGGTGAAAAGCACATTTCATGTACAGCGGTGAAATGGTCTTGATCAACACTCTCTGTCCTGCAATCAAGAATGTCATAAAGACTCACACACACAGACGTCTCATGAACTGATTACTGTATGTTTTGATATTTCAGGAAGCAACAGGGCTATCAACAGTGTGACTTTAGAGGGCAGCATTTTCCTCTATTATACTCTCAATCCCTTTTTATTGTTTGTGATTGCTGAGAAGAAGAAGAAATATGGACATAGTACATACAGGACAGCAGCGGTTTCCCTTTTCTCACATGAGAAAAAGGATTCATCTCTACTGTACTGATAATTTCCTCTCACAATTCCCTCTTTTGTAAACAGTTGCAGAGAAACAATGAGAAAAAAACTGAATGTCTGAACTGGATTTCATGGCAATCCATCCAGCTGTCAAGACATTTCACTAAAAATCTCCAACCTCATGATGGTGCTAGAGGAGAAGTCAGCGGGTCATCAGAGTCTGTAGGATTTATTGTCTGGGGATCATAAACATCTGTACAACATTTCATGGCAATCAGTGTAAAAGTTGTTGAAACAGTGGTGGACTGACTGACTGAAAGACCAACATCGCTGTCCCCAGAACCACGAGCAGGACTAAAAATAAATTAAATACCATTTCTCACAAAGCACCTTTATGGGTTTTTACCTTATCTCTCAACTTTTAAAAAGCATGCTCTCCTTTGATCTGCTGTGGCATACAATAGAAAGACATATTTGACTGATGAAAGGACTACAGGCTGGTGACGTCTATATTATGCTTCTAACAAGAAGAACTTAATCCTGCCAGACAGAGTCCATTTCAGTGTCTGTGTAAACCTTTTTGCAGCTCAGGGTCCCTGCAGTTATATGACAATCTTTGCTGTCATTATTAAGCTGCTCTCCCCAACCCCCCCGACATTTGCTGTTCTGTTTGTGCTGTGATTCAGCCCACGGCCAGATGCAAGGTCTTTCATACTCTGCTTAAAACACGTGTACTATATGGCTCTGTGTCCAGAGACCTACAGTTGTATATCAGTGTGGTCTCTGGTGTTTAAGTAAGAATGAGTGAGTTTCCTGATGTTATGTCTTTGACTTTCTTGTGCTTCTGTTACACTAAATTTTAATTCAGGATTAAGTCAGGTTTTAACATGATGCCTTTAAAGCAGCTGACTCAAGAGAATCTGGGGAAATTCAATGTGCCATGATGCTGTTACAACCTGTGGCTGCAGTGGCCTCTGTTAAGCTAAAGTTACACGGTCTCGTGCATAACTCTCATCTTCGTTTTACTGCCAGTACGTGAGATTATAGCGACGGAAGGTGGAGGGAACACATAAAACAGCTAAAAGCGCACAGTCCTTACTCTGACTAAATCAAGTGTGGCTGCATTAGTCAGTCCACGTCCCACAGCCACCCGCTGAAGTCCAATATATTTAGAACCCTGTTTGCCTGAATTAAAATTGATGTTACACTTCTCCCACAGGAAATTATTAATTAAAATTTAATTCTGCCCACAGAAAGCCGGAATTACCCGTAAGAACACCCCTTTGGCCTCACACCTCCGGTTGGTGCAACTGTGTAAAGACAGCCAGATTGTGACTTTGTTCTACCTGTTATCTGATTTCTGGATATTGAACATAATCATTTTTTTAATTATTATTATTTACTGTACACCCCCTGGAAGTGAAAATGTGTACAGTTAACAAATAAGACATTAAAGGAATAATTCTGCTTTTTGAGAAATACACTTCATTACTTCTTTGCAGAAAGTCACAAGAGAAGATGAATACACTATTTGTTAAATATGAAGCTGGAGCCAGGAGAGCGTTAGCTTAGCCTAGATATTAAGACTTGAATAAAAAATCTGTCAAACCAGCACCTCTGAGACACACAAATTATCTCATTCTTTTTAAATGAAATGAAAAAATGACAAGTTGTGGTCTCTCAGGGGGAAATGTGCTGGGATATGTCTTGGCCAGGAGTAATGAATGAAAGGAGTTTGTCATTAGTTTTGCAGATATTTGGTCATAAATGGATGAAAAATCAGATGATCCCCAAAGTTATACCAACAAAATTTAATGGTGATCTACCCCACAAGTATGGTAAAACAAGTCCACAGACACACAGATAGACTCACAGGATGAAAACACCACCAGCCCCTCTGTCGCAGCTGGTAATAATGACTGGATTGACTGAGATTCTTCAGGAAAGTCCCTGAAGTGAAGACTTTTCAGGGGTCAAATCAGGATCCAAAGCAATATCCCTTTACCTCGAGCTGACTTTGATCAAAAAAGTCACTGAGTGAAATAAACTTCTGAAGTGATAACGTCAAGGCTCCCGTTGGATCATGGGTAGTGAGAGCTGAACTCTCAGCTGGCTCGGCCTTGGACTTGGCAACAGCGTCATACTGTCCCCGGGGGCAGATGGTCTCTCTCTCTCTCTCTCTCTCTCTCACTCTCAGAGTCAGGCATCAGCTGTTCACATGAGCACAGATGAGTGCGTCAGACTCTCACCCACAGCTCACAAGCTCCTGACAAACTCTAGACAACTCGCTCGCTGTTGGGTTCACTGAAACCCCCGATGAGGACGCTCTTCTTCTTCTGATAAAACTCACATTTACCTTGTGGAGACATGCCTCACTCCAGGTAGGCCATACAAATGTTATTTCTTCATTTCACATTTATATTGTTCAGAGAAATATCTTTGGACATGTACATCTTTTGTTAAGAAACTCTTTGTCGATGATGATACTGTCACTTATTGCAGAATAAAGTGACTGAAATCACATTTTTCATGACAGAATTTCAAACCAACGAAAAGGAAATGAATTCAGTGGCTTTTCATCCTCTACACAGCATTCATTATTTATTCCAAAGTCTTGAAAGTGTTAGTGCTCTCCTTTACAAAAGGACACAGAGTGGACACAAACAGATAGGAGGATCACTCACTTGCTAAAGCTCCTCTAATTCCATTTGCTGACTGTGGTATCTGCCTGAACAGCTTATAAGGTCTCTCCAGTAACACACACAGTAGCTGGAGCTAGACAGAGCCAAGATAAGAGGAGTGTGTAAACATGATAAATGCAGTGGAAAATATTGTACATTTTACTGCACTGCATTTACTTGATAGCTTCAGTTTCTTTGCATGTTCAGATTAATAATACATAACATAGTCAACAAATAAAACGTGATGTAAAATTATAGTTTAAAATAAAGACGAGTGATTCCAGGGGATATGTAAAGTAATTTCATATCCCCTGGATATGAAATTATATTTCATATTCAATAATTTTAAAGTAATTTCCTCCAGCTTCACCTGCTATTAGAGTAAAGTGATGTGCACTAAATGCATATAATCATAATCATCATCATATTCTTAAAACATTATATGCATTCATTTGAAATTGGCAGTTCTGAAAATTTATTATTTGTACTTTTGGTACTTAAAGTATATTTTTAATACTAATACTTGGGTGGTATCAATACGTTTACTTTTACTTAAGTAAAAGACCTGAATAGTTCTTCCCCCACTGGTTGTTACTGTCTTTTTTAGGCTTTGGAATATCTTGTAATGTTGTTGAGGCGTTTGTTTTTGTAATATTTTTCAGTAAACAGAGTACGTAACCACATCCCCAGAACAATATGTCTGTGTGACGGTGGCACTGAGCCACCAGGTCATTTCCTCTGTATCCTGCTCTTGAACAAAAGAATCAGGAAAGAGAAACTCAGGGGGGATCCCCAGTGTCCCTCTCTGGTTCCTGAACAGATGTTTGCACGTGGGAAAGAATTATATTCTTGCATATATTCGCCAACCAAGTGTATGCAGAATGATGTTTCATATTAAATTCAAGTAATAGTTTGACAGTGTTTCCTCCCAGGATGGTCATAAGACTTGATGATTAATAACTCTCATGTTAGCAGCCAGGAAAAACTAGATCTGAATCCATGTTTGTCGTTGCTGGAAACACTCTTTTCTTTTTGCAGGTGCGCAGCAGGAAGTTGTTTTGTACAAGTTCTTCGTTCAGGAGTTTCCTCTTTCCCTGGATGCCACATGCAGGACGTTGCAGTTTCCGCCCTTCAATGAACAAAGCGGATTCGTGTCCAGACCAACCACACAGCAGTAGAAGTAATAATCCTCCAAGATGGCAGTCACTTCGGTCTATGTTACCGAGGAACCAGGAGCCGACTTAGCTGAAGTGGACATCTGCACGCTTGAGATTAATATAAAGTATGAAGTCATCCCATCCATTGTCTGCTCTCTTTGCCTTTCACTTGGCTTCATCTACTGCTTTTTCGGTATGTATTCACAACACCAGAGCTAAACTTTGGTATGTGAAGGTAGAGACAGGAGTTTTTAAAGTGTTCTCCTCTTTTAAAGTCACTATTTCAACATCTCACATGCTTCATTAGCTCACCCGATGGCTTAAACCCCTCAGTGGCAGGTGTCTGAAGGCTGCCAGGGGTTTAGGGTGGATAAGCCCAAAGCTGGAGGAGGCAGATGGGTAGTCCTGCGTCTGAATCTGACAGAGGCAGTGTGCATGAAGTGCCACCTGTTGCACTCACTAGTGCCATGGTGTTAAAACTGATAAACACTTGTGTGAATTTTGGCAGTGATTTTTATAAACAGCTTCTGTAGTCCAGATAACAGCAGTTTGTAGTTTGTACAGATGTATGTTGAGTATGCCGTGCTGAATATTTACCAAAGACAGTCCCACAAAGCAAAACAGTTCAACGCAACATTATTTCTGTTTGTGTTTTCACTGAGGAAATGGGGACATAAATCCAGCAAACACGGACTGTGAGTGAGATTAGGAGTTGCGTGTCCTGTGGACCTGCTCCCTAAAACATGTGACATTATGCAAACACACACACTGCCAAATGTCTGTGTTCCCAGTAAGTCTTACAGAGTAAACTAGGGTTAGGGTGGCCTGTAAGGAAGTTTGTGGATTTAAATAATTAATAATTTGAAGGACAAACAGCAGTTTAAGGGGTGCAGGTTAAGAAAGTATTGTCAGAGTTATGTTTCCTTATGTAATTTGCTGTTCTGAGCAAAAAGATGAAGAAAAAGCAGAGAGAGTGAACTCTGAGTTCTGACTTTTACGTTTGAGTGAGTACTTTTATTACTCATATAAAAAAATGTCAGTGACAGATGTTGGAGCTGGACGTGAATACTGGAACAAATTCGCTTCTGAAATGAATTGCAGCGATCTGTGACCCAGCGTGATCAGCAGTGTTATCCAAGCATCAAAACATGTCAGTGAGATTTCAGTTGAAGAAATCAGTTAAAGCACTGCAGTAGTGGTATGCAACTTCACCTCAATGTTTGGGCATTTAGCTACTGTAAACAGAGATGATGAAGTCAGCAGTCTGACTGACAATCATACAAGACAAGATGATGATTGTGTTCGTGCCTCACTGCAGAAGTTTTCTTTTCTGTCTCAACTACAAAGTTTGTGTTTAATCAGGGCACCAAACCTTTGGATATTTTGCTCTCTTCTAAGTTTAAAACCAAAAATACTATATGCTAAAAGTAATACTGTGATGCTGGAAAACACACACTCTAGCATCTGTAGTATCTGTGAAATACTGCAGTTAATTTTGGATTTGTGTACATGGATGAGCAGCTGAACCTTTTACTCGACTTTCCAGGATACCGCTGCTTCAAGATGGTGATGTTCTTTTCTGGCTTCATGTTTGGCACGGCAGCCATGCTCCTGTTGTACCACAAGGAGCCTGACTTGAACGACCAGCTGGGGACGGAGACCAAGGCGGGGATCGGCCTGGGCGTGGGTGTGCTCTGCGGTCTGACGACAATGCTGGTGTCAACGATGGGACTCCTGCTCAGCGGCCTACAGCTGGGAACCCTGCTCTCCCTCGCCATCCTGGTGGTCATTGGACAGTTTCACAGCCTTACCCCCGTGTGGGTGCCTCTCAGTGCCGTACTGGCTGCCAGCATCATCACTGCCGTCTTTACACTTCAGTGGCAGAAACTGTTCAGCATCTTCTACACATCTGTGTTTGGAGCAATCACTGTGATGCTGTGTGTGGATTACCTGGTGGGGTCGTTTATTCTGCCAGATCAGGTGTACGATCTGCTTTGTCAAGTGGCCCCACATCCACTGTGCTGGTTTCACTGGACAATCACTGGGATCTGTCCTCTTTTGAGTTTCATAGGCATATTAGTGCAGTGGAGGTTTACTGCCAAAGGAGTATTACACAGAGAAGGTGAGTTCAATTCCATCTGCATTTACAGATGCATTCAAGTGCAGGCTGTTTTCATGTTAAATATGCAGAGTTGATGTTATATACTCATGATTTCCTTTTTTCTCCTTGCCTTTGGATGCATCCCAGCTGCACACAAAAAAAAGAAGAAACATGCCAAGAAGCACAGGTACAGAGAGCCCAGGGGAAGACCTCAGCCTCACCGTCAGCGCAGGCCTCCACCCCTGAAACGCTATGCCGGAGATGTCCTGGCACCGGTCAGTGGCTGAGATTATAACGTGTCGTCCGGCAAGAGCTTTACATTCAGCTTTAATTTCTTCGGAGTGGCAAATCTCTCTCTCCTGACAATAAATGTTTCCAACTCTCTTTGACTACACCATTGGATACAACCTCATCATCAGCGGTAGAAGAAATACTCAGACTGTAGTAGTAAAATGTAAAGTGTAAAGTAAAAGTACTCATATTAGAGTACAATTACCCCGTGAGTGTTATTCTTCTACATATTTTGTTAGTGCATTAGTATTAGTATAGTGGGGCTGCAACTGGTTTTCATTATTGATTGATCTGCCAGTTAATTGTCTCGTTTCTAAAAAGGCAGATAAGAGTGAAGAATGCTCACTATAATATCCCACAGCCCACGCTGAGACATTCAAATGTCTTGTTTTGTCCGACCAACACTCAAACTCAAATATGTTCTGTTTACTATCATGTATGACAAAGAAAGGGTTCAAATCCCAATAATGAAAAGTGACATGAACTATTTTCATCAACTTTCATCTATAACAATGAATTTTATTTTTATAAATCCATCATATTGTGTGTGAATCTGTAAAGTGACATGTAACTAAAGCTTTCAAACAGATGTAGTGGGATGAAAGCTTTGCTTTGAATCTTAGAATCCTAAACGTTGTAGATGTAGAAATACAAAGCATCATGAAATAGAAGTAATACCTCAAAACAATACTACTTTAACTAAAAGTTACTTTACACCACTGCTCGTCATGTGAAATTACAGAGGCATTTTGGCAGATTGCAGTGACATTAACGGTGTGTCTTCTTCCTGTTTGCCTTTCAGAGTTATCTCCAGAGCCTTCAGGAGCGCCAGATGGGCACAGGCTCCTCCACCAGCAGCGTCAGCACTATCACACATACTCTAATTGACTTTGACTTTGAGACAGGCTCCATGGTGCCTCTGACTGCTGCCTCCCCTGTTTTTACCGTCTGAAAGAAGCACAGCCTGAAACATTTGTAAACCACACACACACAGGAGGAATCCATTTCATCGCGTATGAATGTCGTCTGAAATCTGAAACCGTTCACTTCCACCGAAAAAATTCAGCCATTTCCACTGCTGCCGTGAATCCACTTTAATGTTAACCGGCTTCCTCAGTTAATCGTCAACATGCACACAGTGTGATTTAAGATGCTTGGAGATCATCCTCTGAATGATGACAAGACGAAATAACGCAACATCCACCGGCATCAGACTCATGATCACAGCGCTTTATCTCACGGACACTTTGTGTTTCACTGTTGTGCTGTTTTATTCCACACAGTCACACAGCAACCAAAGACACAATCACATTCTCCTGGAAACTGTTCATGCCACTGGACACAAACATAGACTTGAAATGTGTGTCTAGATTAGTTTGGGTTAAAGTTTTGAAGTTCAAGTATCATTGTTTACAGGCAATGAACGTTTGACAATAAACCAATAAATCACTGATTTGACAGAAGCACCACAGCTTGACAGTATTTATTTATTTGAGTATTGTCTTATATTAATGACTGCTAAAGCAAAGCTGTGGATAAAACAGCCACTGTTTGGGCAAAAGTAGAAATTACTAGATAAAAAAAAAAACATTGTGCATTGTGTAAAGTCAGTAAAGTGACTCTGTAATGTTAATTTCAAAGGCAAGACAAAGCAACAAAACCACTCAGTGCACTGAACCGACTGGTCCTGTGTTTTATTGTTTATGAATTCCACTTTTTATTTGTAAATGGGAAAACGCAGTTCCTGCACATCCATTCCGTTGTTTCCATTTTCTCCAGCTGTTTAGACACCAGCCCGGGTTGAAGTTGGGTGGAGCTCACAGAAATCCATGTACTAATTGTTATTAATTTTATTCTATTTAATTAATTTATTTGAAAACAACAGTAAATTAGTGAGAGTTAGCCTGGGCAAATTTCCATCTCTTGTCCCTGGCCTAAAAACTAGAGTAATAAAATAAATGAATACAAATTAATGAATATCCAAATATTCAGGTTTGCTTATTGAAAGTGAAAGAACAGTAAGCACTGAGTTCTCTAATGTGCACTGATTGTGAATTTCACACGTTTGAGGATGAAAAAATTACTAATAATAACTTTTAAATATGGAAACAAAACAGTTTCCTATTATGTACCTCTGATAGCCTGACTGAGGGGTCTCTGTTTAATCTGGAGTGATGGAGGATCAGTATCAAGTAAAATTCTGAAAACAAGACAAAGATGAATATATTTTAATCGTCTTTTTCTAGATCAAGAGTCTGCCTGACAGCTGTGAACGTTTTTCAGAGTAGATTCTAAGAAGAGTGACAAAGATGTGAGTTGTCTGTTGTGCAAACACGTAAAATGAAGGCACGGTCTTACAATCTGTAGTCACTGCTCTGTGTCTGAGGGGCAGTGTAGAGGCTTTATCAGTTGATACCAACATCCAGTCTCATTGAATCACATAACACAAAGTCTCAGTTTGTCTTTTTATTTATTCTTTTGTTGAATTCATGCTGGTTTGGACCAATAATAATAATAATACTAATCTCTAATTTCTCACCTAAGGGATTCGTACAGTATGTTGAACTCGTCAGGCTCCTAATAAATAAGCATCTCTCACTGGTCTTATACTGAATCAGTGCAGGATGAGGTTTGTGTTGAATCCCTGGTGGCCTCTGGTGGCTCAGTCGTCACAATGCATCCAGTGTGCGGCGGTGTTTAGAGGATAGGCCTTCTCCACTGCTTGGTGGTTTGGGTTTACTCGCCAGTACTGGGAGCCTTTGAACATGTATATATAACCGTTTGTCCATGTTAATGCAGCATCAGTATTGCCGGGTGCCCCTTGGAAGAGCTGCCCAATAGATTTTGGATATGAACTGAAGTCTGTTGGACCAATTTCATCCCACTGCCAGTATCCAGAACCCTAACATAAGAAGAATGACATTTTCCAGAAATTGGATATTTAACAAAAAAGCATATATCACAAAATAAATTTGAAGCAAATTATATTTTTAGCACTTACTTTGAAAAATAGCAGCTTTTTATTCTTATTGAAGTACATGGCTGAGTCGATGTTTGCAGGGATATTGGCCAAGTGTTTGGGAAAGCCGTGGTCAAGTTTGAATCCTGTGTATCTCCAAACTTTGTCTTCTGTGAAAGGACATTTAGAAAAGTGTGGTGCTGTAAAAACTGAAATAACACTGATGACCATTTTCTGAGATTTCTTAAATTTTCAGATCCTGCTAGCGTTGTACATCATGCCCCTGTGAGAAGTTTTGAAACTACAAAATGAATCCACCTTTCAGAAAGTAGGACTTGCCAGTCCGCTGAGAGTGAACAGCTGCGTTGAGGCTTCCTGGCAGCTCCTTCCACAGTGCAGAGATCAGGATGGGGGAGTTGTAGCCTGAGCTGGACAGTGTCCACATATACTGACCACTGAAAACATATGTCTTATGCAAAGGACCTACATGGACACAATGCAGGAGAAAAAGATCTGTAGACGCATTTCCTTGTAAGGGGAAATTACTGAACAAATAGCAAAATACAGAGGCATGTTTGATTTATATTTTCTTCAGACTCTCTATACCTAACATAACTGCATCCAGTGTGGCCTTGCAAGGATCTGCAACAACTCCTGGCACTGACCGACCTGGATTTCTGGAAGGAAGAATATTCTCCGGCTTTCCTGAAAAAGGACAACATGGCACATTCCGTAACTTGTTCTTCAAAGAGCAAACACATCTCAGCAGTGTAATGTTATTCTGACATTACCGTATAAAGCCTGGATCCCTCGTATGTCGTCTGGATGCAGCTTGAAGTCTGTGCGGTATCCGTTGTACACAGGTCCCATGAGAGCACTGTAGTATTGTGAGTGGCCCAGGCCGAGAGCGTGACCAATCTCATGAGCTGCAACAATCCTCAGGTTGGAGCCCTGGCTCTTCCCCTCTGTCCACAGTTCGTCTTCATCAAAGTGCACAATGCCCGACTCAGGGGCATCAGCGTGGGCCAAGACATGCCCTAGAGATAAAGCCAGAACTCAAATACTAGAATATCTCATTTACACCTGCTGTTGTCTGAAGCGTTCTCATATTAAGAAAATTGCTCCTACCTCGGCCATCGAAGGGAACAGGACATGTCTTATCTTTTCTGTGAAAGGAGATTTTGATGTCTGCTCTTCCCCCGTGCAACTCCCTGAACCTTAGAGGGGACACATCACTCCAGTACTTAAATGCTTTTTGGATGGCCAGACGGGTCTTTCCCTGACCCAAGTCAGGAGTGTAATTATAGATGCGGTAGGTCAGCATCTTCTTACGCCAGTAACCTATTCAGTTAGGAAACATCTGAGTCACTTTTTTTTTTTTGCACACATTTTATGCACTTAATCAAGAATCCGAATGTGTGATATGAAGGCCGTTACTCACCCAAGACTCGATATTTGAGAGATTTGTTGTTGAAAGAATCCTCTAGACCGCACCGAGGTTTGTTCATTGTTGCCAGCGTGGCTGAATCTATTTTTCCTGTTATTTGCAGGTTTGTCACTTTCTGAAAGATTCTGACGTACAAAGGAAATTTATGATATTTGTACCGATTGAAATTAACAAACAGACAAAAACAGGCACAAACATGATGATCTACTTTTGCAAATTAGAAAATGGATGAAATACGGTCACCTCACGGCTTCAGCTATCGCCTCAGGTGGATGGTTTTGGCCTTTACTGTCCAGTGGCATGTGCAGATAGCCATACCTCCTTAAATACGCCTGAAGAGAGCAAGTATTGGCAACAAGATGTACTTGAGTAAGTAGGGTTCATTTTACACAATGGCACCTGTCAGTGTGATCATTATTATTGATGCATTTACATAAAAACCAGTGCTTAAATGTTCTAATTTTTTTGCTTTATTTGACGTCATTTGTTTTGATCTACATCAATGCAACCTTCATGGACCTAAGATATTTGTGATCCATTCAAACCATCCCAATGAAACAAAGAGCTCACAATAATTTGTAATGTCTGACAATTGTAAAAACTTTGCCTTTTCTGTAAAATAAAATATTATGGACAACTTTGTTTAGGTTTTCTGTTGCCCAAACTGTACCTGAAGTATTTTTATTATTAAAAATCCATAATCAAAATTAGTACAAAAAGTTATCTTTAAGCAATTAAAATCCAGTTTTAGTAAAATCAAAACTTTAATTCAGAGACTTTCAGTATCTCCAGTTCCGCATTGTCTTACCACCGCCTCTGTAAATTCCTCTCTGCTCAGGGCAGCAGATGAAGCTGTTGTCATCAAAACAAGAAGCACCACTAACTCCAGTCGAGATCCCATTTTCCCGTTTGGCTCTTTGGTCATTTCTGAGAAATTAAAAAAAACGTTCCCAACTGGATCCAACACAGCAAGTTCAACAGATAAATAAGATCAGAATCTTTCTAAGCATCACTGAAGACTGTGGTTCCTCCAGGTGAATCCATATTCTGTGTAATAGTCCTGGGGTCCCTGAAATCACAGCTGAAGCTGGCGTCTTAGTTCAGAGATTCAGTTTTTATACCATCAAGTGTCTGTTCAGGACCTGCCTCAAAACCACATAATAAACCTTTACAAGGAATGCGTGGATGACAAAAACCAATACATATTTCAGACACTAACAGCACGATCACGCCTCCTTACACCATTTGTCTCCAATTGTGTAAGAATAACTTCCGAGCTGTGTTGTTTACGTCAAAGGAAGCAAATAAATGAAGGATTAAACCTGTTAAAAAGACGATTAGCTGCCCACCATCTATTAAAGGTGATGACTTATGTCAACGTGGTGAAAAAAAAAAACCCTTTCTTGATATTTAATTAAGCTGCAATACTCTGTGACTGAATTATTTTCCAGACGTATGACAGATGTGCCAGAAATACTGCTGCTGTTGCTCCATTATGATTTATGTTTGTGAAACATGTTCCACATAAAACTGAACATTCTTTGCTTGATGTTTGCAGCTCTGTGAAGAAAACAACTAACCACACTTCCTCCATGAGACAACAGTTAATTATATTGTTCTCAATGTAGAAGCCCATTCAAGGGGAAACAATGACGCCCCCGTGTAACCATTGCTTCAAATCGTCCTCTGAATGGAGACAGAGTACGCCTCCTTTTCTGCTTTAAGTCTGTGGAATACAGCTTATAAAAACCCAGTGGACAGATGGGAAAGACACTCAGCTCACACATGTTTCAATGAAATATTGTTACTAAATTTAACACCCATTTTAATGCCAACGCTCTGGACAGTTCCAGATTTCCCACCACTAGAGGGCATCTTTTATTTATTAATTCATTTGGTGGGGTCTCCTGCCCTGGGTTTTGCCTCTCAGGTGTAGCACAAACCTCTCCTCCTTTGCAAACTAAAACTGAAGCTGTGTCCCAATTCCACACTACACACTAACTATAAGCAGGTTTATAGCATGTAGTGTGTTCACATTGGAAAAATTATA
Organism: Toxotes lorentzi; assembly: GCA_037833715.1. Classification (NCBI taxonomy): domain Eukaryota; kingdom Metazoa; phylum Chordata; class Actinopteri; family Toxotidae; genus Toxotes; species Toxotes lorentzi. The sequence continues at coordinate 20,610,503 of JBBMJY010000012.1, forward strand.
AAATTAAGAATACTCAAAACTAAAAATATACATACAGCCGCCGACCACTTTATTAGGTACATCTATTCAACTGCTCATTAATGTAATTATCTTATCAGCCTATTGGGTCCCTTGTTTTGGAGGCCTGACCCCTACAGGGAACTAAAACTCAGCATATCTCAGGTTCTGCTGCTTCCACTTCAACTATTCTACTTTTCATCTGTCTTTTATGAGTTCACTAACTTTATGAAAATGCAAGACTAGTATGCCTGTGCACCCCTTTAAGTGGTGCCTGTGGCTCAACTCAGGCTAAACTCAGGCCAAGAAATTCTCTTTACTCTAAAAGCTGTGCATTTGGTGTTCTAGTGTGTATTTACAGAAGCAAGATGTTGTATGCAGGCTCAGCTCAGAGTGACTACATTACCCGTGTTCGTCATAACAAAGGAACATGTGATTCAGTTCAACAGTGCGGGTCATTGATTTGTTTTTAATAATTTTTGGAAAACAATGGAGCTCCATGGCACAGAGGAACAAGCTATATCAGGCTTAGGCTGCACAGACAATACTTGTTGGTAGGATCCATTCATTGTTGGTTTTTAGTCTTTTTGTGGGATTTGCTGACAAAAAGTAAAACATACAACATCACCAGCCTCCTCCTTTAAGTGCATAACTCGTTTCCAAAATATCCAATGACACCAAAATATAGTTGTTTTTCTACAAATTTACATCCTGCTTTCCAAAATAACTCCCATGTAACACTGCTACTAAAAAGCAATATGAGATAAACATTTATGCAGCATGTAGCTTTAATGTAATGACTGTAAAGACTCCACATTAGTGACCACAAGAGGCCATCCAATCATTGACAAAACTGTTGAAGCAGAAAGGTCAACAAACTATATTATCTTCAACAAAAAAACATTGTTTTTTTCAAGTGAAACCTGATGCTATGAAAGGTACAAAATGGAGATGACAGACATGCACAAAACAATTCACAATGAGGTCCTTAAAGGATATTTATAAATGAAAGGCCTGGCCAATACAAGTGTGTGAGCAGGAGTCGTAATGTTATTTAGAGATTTGAATCTAGAGAACAGGCTTGTCAGTTCTGAAGATGTGGTGCCTGCTACGTAGGCATCCTGTCGTTCTCTGCTTGAAAGGCGCTGGAAGGGTGTTCGCTTCCAAAGTTCATGATGAATATCAAACAGGTAGAATATGTTTAATGGAAGCTATGACCACAAAGCTGCAAATGTCCCTTCCCTGTGTTTCGGTGTGTATGTTCAGTCTGTCTGACTCTGCTGCTGTCCTTTATTGCTTCAAGAATCACGCTCGAGCTGCTGTAACTCGTCTTGTAAGGCCTTTGCCCGACCCAGCTTATCCAGCTGATCCTTTGTCGGCTGTTTTATTTCCCCTGAGTCCACTTTCTGCTGCAGTTCCTCAACTTGACGCAGCTTCTTTTTCAGGTTTTTGATCTTCTTGGCCTTTTCAGCTGCTGCTGTGGAGGAATCATCGGGAGACGAGACAGAAGCCGGCTCTGCCGTCTTGTTCGAGGACTCGCCGCCCTCCGAGATGGACACGTTCTCTACAGCATCGCTCACCAATTCTACATCCGCATCTCCATCCTGGCCCTGGTGCTGCTGCTGTTTCCGTTTTTCTTTCCGCTTCATGTTGCGTTTGGCCGACTTTGAGAGACCAGCTCCCTCACTGTCTGCACAACCGGGGATCTTTTGCTGCTGCTGCTGCTGCTTTGGTGGAGCTGCCTCAGTTGGGTTCAGGCCAGGTGGCAGGTCTGGTTTGCTCTTGAAAAACTTCACATACTTGTTTTCATAGCTGAAAGAGCAAGAAAGAGGAACTGAAGTGAGAGGACAGAAGTGGCCCCAAGATACGTCTTAAAACATCTTTTTTTTTGTTCGACCTTCAGTCCAAATCCCAAAGATTTTCATTTTACTCGTGTATATGTCAAAAAAAGCATCACATTTGAGAAGCTGGCATCAGCACAAGTTTGGCATTTTTGCTTAAAAATTACTAAAAGAATTATTCAAGCATAAAAATAGTTACCAATTAATCTTCTGTCGATTGACTAATCAACTAATTGTTGCATCTGTACTGATTTCTCAATAGAATTATGATTCATAGTGCGCTGTGTACAACTGGAAGGGAAGGCAGAAGTGCACTTACACTGGGACTTCCTCCTGTGGGACATAACCATCCTTCACCCGCCTCGGTTTCCTCCATGTTCCATCAGGTCGCTGAGTGGCAGCAATATATTTCCCTGAAGAACAGGTACAACATTTTAAAGAATACTGATATATCTGTATGATGAGCAAATTTTTAAGCAATTTGAATGTATTTTATCAACTGTGGGCTGGATTTGTTTGTTATCATGATGAAGAAATACAGAACAGTTATCATGGACATTCACTAATCACATAACATCGCGACTCATAACATAAATATCGACCAAAACATTAAAATACACCAGTCCACAGTGGACACAGGGCCAACCACACACCGTGAAGGCACATTAATATTTCCTGTCAATAGAAATATATCATATGTAGGCTTTTTGGACATTTTTTGTCATTTATTACTGTTTTTACTGCAGCATAGAGCACAATAATATGTGTATTTACTGCAGCAATTCTGAAGAAGATTTTTTTTTCAGGTTTAATAAATAACACATACTGCAGGCCTCTTGAACTTTTATTACACACAGGAGATTGAAACTATAAAGTCTGTGAGGTGTTGTTCAACCTGTGAGGCTTCATCACACTAGTTTGACAAACTGTAGACTAAGTGTGTGTGTGTGTGTGGTGTGTGTGTGTGTGTACACACACATTCAGTCCCACATCGAATCAAGGTCTAAAAACCAGAACAAAGCACTGTTTATTAGACCCTGGAAATGTACTAGTAAAATACTGACAATATTAGTAAGTAGGCATCATATTTTATATTTATTGTAATATATTTACATACTGTAGTAAGGGTTGGGGATACGTCAATATATGTTGTGAGACTGCCTTTTAGTTAGACTGTCTATTATTATATGGTTTGTGTCGTTACAGCTATACCTACAATATATCTTGGTATATAATACCAGTGGTTCCCAACATGGAGTTTAGGTCCAAGGGGTTTTAATATAAACCAGTAGGACCATGATTTGATTGACAAGACAGGAGTGGGATGGACTTGTGTAAAATCTTTCCTGTACTTCTTTCTCGTGACATCCTTCATAGTTTTGAGTATCCAGGAGAAAATCACTCTTAGGTGAAACGGCTCAAATACTTTGTGTGTAGCTAACCATTTCCTGAACTCATCTTACTCTAGTACTCTTGTGAATAAACAGTGAATGCCTGACCATCACGCAGTACAACCACCCACGTTGCCGGCTTATGTGAGTGATTTCTTTCTCTTCCAAGAGACTAAATAATCCTGAAGGTTTCACGAAAACACACAGACATTTGTCAGTACAAAACAAAATAACTGGGTCTGTGAATTAAATATCGCGATGTTTTGTTTTGTTTTTTTTTTTTGTCAATAAACTTTGATTGAACTTGACTACCAGCAGAAGAAGCTACTTAAACGCTAGCTGCTGGCTAATATAGCAACTGTCAGGTCGTTATGCATAAAAGTAATAAGGCTCTTTAAAACTCCGCAAATCATAAAGTTAATCAAGTAAAACAGTAAACGTGTACCTGGCAGCATATATGTATATATACATATATATATATATATATATATATATTACACTATTTTCACACTGATAGAGCTACAAGCTAAGCTACAGCGTTAGCTATTTCAGCTGCGGTTAGCGTAAGCTAGCTGCAAAACAACGTGGTTTATCACGTTACTGTTGTTCGCAACAGAGTGGAAAAGAAAGACTCGGCCTCGATTGTAGTTTCTGTGTTTAATGTGGAGGGTTTTGTTTCAGTTAGACAAAGCTCTGGCACATGCAGCAGCCTTACCAGATTCATCTGTCACATACGGAGTTGCCATTTTGGTGTAATGCGCAGCTCCGCTCCCCTCAGTCGGACGGTGTCCTCAAACGTCCCCCCGCTCACTTAGACCCCACACAGTAAAAAAAAAAACACCTACAGCTTTTTACACATTTGCTTTAAAGATGTCTCTTCCCTCCAGGTCAGAGCTGTCATGACAGCATCTACATACGGCTGTTAGAGTGAAGACTGTGGCCCTGGATGCCAAACAACGATCCCTGAACCGTGCGTGTAATCGGGCGGTACAGGGTGACAAACCGAGCGAATCCAATTCTTCTGCTTCGGAAATGACGACGTGGATCGCGGGTTGCCAGGTTTGGATATTTGGACGCTCTTGATGCGGCGTTGTGTGTAAAACACTGACCTGAAATTTAGTACTACAGAGAGGCATAACATGTAAATAATCACGTAAAGAGTACGCTCCTCAGAATGGTACAGTACTTGATACAAGAGCTTGTTGAAGTAATGTTAGGTTCGAATAACCTAACAAGTAAACACCATCGTCCTGTTTTCATCATACACAATGGTCTCACTCATGTCAGTGACTGACAGCTTTTTCAGTCAGTTGTGTAAAACTACTTTTGAGACTCACTGGTTGAACACTTTGCTTGCTTTGTGTTCACAGAAGCTGTAGTTGTCTTTAATAAAAACACAAGACAGACAGACCAGATCATCACCATCAAAGTAACACTGGTAACAATAAAAGTAATCATAAATGTGTAGTAATCCCACTCAAAAACTGTGAAAAGCTATGTATGATGTTTGAGGGAACTTAACTCATTTTTCAGAAATTCCCCCAAATGGGCTGTTTTCAGTGTCTCAAATAAAAAGGTTTTCTGTTTGGGTTTTGGACTGTTTCTTGAGCAAAACTACACATTTGAAGACATCATCCTGGACTCAGATAAACTGATGGGCACAAAAAAAGCAGAGTCTGATCCAAAGTTTTCCTTTGCACAGTCTCTTTAAAAAGGAAAACATCAAACAATTATTGACGTGTACTCTTAATGACTGTCTTTCTTCAGAGAATGAACATACAGGTAAAGATAATATTTTAAAGGAGGCAATAGAAAAAAGTGACTTAAATGAACTCTGGTAAAGATAATAATCAAATATAACTGTGTGCAGAATTGCATTTTATTACTTTATGGAGGCAGAACTATAAACAGTTCTTTACTTCTCATGCAGCTGACTAGTAGAAAGTCTAAGTGTGTATGTTCATGGCAGGACCATATTTGTATTTGTTTGTCTACATGAAAGTGTATTATGTTCCATAAATATCTGTATGTGTGAAGTGTAACTAAGGAAATGTGTTTGTGTTTCACTTTAAGAAAGACACTTTCTGGGTAGTCTCCACTGACTTAAATAAATGCATTTATTCTGGGTTCAGGCAACAGACAACAGACAACACACGTGAGAAACATCATACAATCTAGTTAACTACTTCTCCATCTACCGGCCTCTTACACCTGTTAAACTGCAATGAGGACAAACTCATATTTAATCTTTTCTCAGAATAACAAAGTAAGAACAGTTTACAACAAGATACACTAGACAGTGTGGCATCAAATGTTAGATACCCCTATGGTTTATTGCAAAATCAAGTTTAACAGGAATTATTCATACATCTGAGTGAATTTTACCTCATTGTGCATGTGCAAAATGGACTGAATTGACAGAGTTTGATCGAGGAAACGTTTGAAAGATGCGGCCACTGAATGCACTTTGTGTGAAAGCAACGAAAACTGAGCCACAGTTTAGTTCTGACTGCTGCTGTGCTGACGAAGATTTTTATGAAAAAGTGAACAAGTTGTTCGGAAATGCTCGAAACCTATTAAAAGGGGGGTTCTTTAAACCCAACCTGGCAACCCCAAGGGAGTCTGGTGGAGGAAAATATTGCCCACAGCAGACTGCTTGGCATTAAAGACGGCTGGCGGTAGGAGCTGCGGTATCCCGTTTCCAGCATCTACTGTGCAGTTTTCTTGCCAACACCAAGTACGTATTTTATTCCTGTTTAACTACTAAAAGAGCGAACTAATCACTGATATGGAACTTAAGGCTTGTTTCCTCTGTTTGATTGTGGAGCTAAGTGGTGGTTAGCCTTACAGCAGGGCATTGAATAATAAAAGCCAAGCGGTCTGCTAGCTGCGCGCTGGCCGAGGCTTAATTCAGGGGGTCAGTCTATTAAAAAAAAAAAAAAAAAAAGGCGTTTATACTTCATGCTGCATTGAGACTGTGTCGCTGTTGTTTTGTTATTTTAACGTTAACGGCAAATTGTTGCGGACAGTCGCGCAGGGCTCTGCCAAGCTAATCATGTAACGTGAGGTGATGCTAGCAAGCTAGCGTTAACGTAACCTCCGGAGTTGAGCCAAAAACGTGAAATGAGCCGCACTGAAATGAAGGAGAGACCCTATTGTGCTGGTAAATTTTAATTAGATTACGTTGGTGTTAGAAAAGCAAGGGTTTTTAAAGCATGTGTGCGTGAGAAGAGATCTAATTCACACCCTTCAGCAAACAGGGTTAGTTAGCTAACATTAACACGAAGTTGGTCATTTAATGGCCAGGACGCAAAAAGCTAGGCTTATCATTTTTCTGAGATTTTGGGCAACCTTGTCTGTTTGGATATATATGTGTGTGTGTGTGTGTGTGTGTGTGTGTGTGTGTGTGTGTATTTTACAGCTGTTTTACAGTGAAGGCTGATTTGTCTTCTGCAGAAAACCAAGTTACATGGGCGACAGTAATTGAAATACATTATTATCTAAGATGATAGGTGAGCTGCAGCAGGTGATGGTAGGGATCTCCATCTGATTATCTCTCTACAGCTTAATGTTAGATAATGATATTTTAGCCTGGATTAAGAAATGCACCATGTTTGACTGCACCACGAAGACAGCTGCTCTCTGTGTCAGGAGATTAAGTTATTTAGCAGTGGTGGCAAAACGTATTTCCAGTTATGCTGAATCTCAGTGAAAACCCTGTTTGAGTTAGTTTGGCTTTATGTGGCCCCTTCAGTTTCCCACTCTGAGGTGCCACTCATATCCTCCTTGTTGAGACTGGCAAACTTCCTCACTTTTAAATGCCTTTATTTGAGTGCTGAGTTAGCACTTCTCCTCGGTTGTATCACTCTACACAAGTGCACCTGGCTCTGTTGAAGATTCAAGCACCATCCCTCTTGATAAACATAGTGCATCCGAGTGTGTTTGCACGACTAGCTGCTGCAGTGTCACTTGTTGTACGTGCGAACCTGACGTCTGTAGAAGGTGTGGTGAAGCCAGGACTGTGGCATGCCAAGTCCTAATCAGAAGGGTGTGGGTTTGTACAGCTTTTAAGTTTCCCTTTCTAGAGAACTAGGGTCAGAAAGGGAAACCTAAAAGAGGGAGACAGCTGGCTCATAAAAATGGGTCCAGATTACTGAGCGTCTGGCTCAAGCATTTTTAAGGCTAAAAGGGGACATAATTAAAGTAGACTCAGATATGGCAGCAGTCAGCGAGAGAGTCTGACGTACCAGTACAGTATTGATTGTTCATCGTGCCAATGGCATCAATTCCAAGATGATACTGCTTCTTCAGGAACGAAGTTGAGTTGCGATAAAATTAAAACCACATGGCAAGGTGAAACTGTGACCAAGAGCACATCATTCTTCTAAAAAGAATAAAATATTTGAAGTCTGTTTTGATCATTAAAAAAAATTGTGTTATATGCTTTAATTTACAATCATCATTAGCCGATTCGAAGGGCCCAGACTGAATGCATGCCCTCATAATGTTATCACCAACCACTCCTGCAGAGAGCTGAGAAAAAGGAACTACCCTTCAAAAATGTGTTGCTCTGAAGCCCTACTAACTTTTTCCCCCAAACTAAATTCAGCGCTATTGCCAAGGATAATATTAACTGCAGATTTTTTCGAAAATGCTCTGCCAGACAGACAATAATTTATTGAAATCTGTTTTTCATTCATGTTATATTGCCGGAGGAAATGGATTTCATCTGATTTGCATTCACAGTTTCAGATCTTACGAAAGTGGAGGTTTGCTCTCTGTGCATTTTTGCTTCATACAACATAGCTACAGTTACTTTTAAGTGTACATTAATCTTCTACATTTAAGAAGCTGGCATAAAAAACATGTTTGATCACTGTCTCTCACAGCACAGCTGAGTTTTCCTCCATTTTCCTCCCACAGATTTGGATCAACAGATCATTGTGGTGAAGGAACAAGAAGAGAAATCTGTGTCTTTGCTTAAATGCTGGAAGATTGATCTTGAACCTTGTTCTTCCAGCCCTCCTGCCAGTTGTGAGCCTCGTTGGCATCTCAAAGAAGAAAAACTCGAAGTGAAGGTTAACACACTTGGAGCCCTTATTTATCAGTCTTATAGTCTTGAAGAAGCATAAAACCAAGCATTTCTCTGATACGTCTGTATGACAACATGGCGAAGAAAAACCAAAAGGGTATGTATTTGTTATATAAACTTTTTGAAAAAACAGTGGAGCTCAATATAAATCTGTATTTAATGTTTTGTATGCATTAAGTGCACAAAGGCACAGTGAGAATTTGACATTGGTGTTTTAATGGCTACTGCATTTAGCTAAAGAAGATCCGATTTATAATTTATCTATCAAGTGAATGTGTGGATAATGTAAGGAGTTCTCTCAACATTGTGGCTGTGATGTAATGTAATGGACAGCATCACTTTTTCACAGCAAATTTGACTAGTTACAAAAGGAAAAATGCTGTGGACACTTACAGTGACTTTAACCTACTTTCATGCACAGGAAAACAACTTTTACAAGGGTCCAGCAGTGTTTTTTTTCTGTCTTGTCTATAAATGGCCGTAGATTAACTTTGGACTTTACCCAGACTCTTCATACTCAGCTGTTTCTCAGCCCGGTTTTTATTCCGCCTGTGATAGAAGGAACCTTGAGGTTGTTCCTCTTACAAGAATGTCTTTTTGGAGGCCTTCAGTGGTTATTAGTCACTGGAATCAGACACAGATTCCAGACTGTTCAGGCACAGATGTGATGAGGGTTTGTCTCTTTGTATTTTCACAAGTGCTTGCTGATTGTGCTGGTAACTGAAGTTGCTGTGCTTAAATGCCTCAGTAACACGTCTGTCCTCCTCCACAGTGATGCTGCAGTTTTCTACTTTGTTCTACTGCTCTACTAAGACAGTTAATAGTTTTGTCTGATTTGTTCATGTAGATAAACATGGCTATTCATGTGTCTTTGTGCTCGAGATGAAGACAAATGGCTTCACAAGCACAAACCTGCCAGTATAATATGGTTAGGATTCACGAACATGGCCGACAACCCTTTGCTGGAAATCTCTGAAGATGTTTGATGGTTTTTTTGTTTTCCAAATAATATTCTACAGTGGTTTGCAAATGCAATTCAGGGCCTGAACAGAAAATGGAGATTAGTTTTTGTTATGCTTCCAGATACTTCTGGGGTGGTGTTTGACACTCGCTCAAAAATGGTCATGTCCCAGGGAGGAACGGCTGAGAGGATGAAGGAGAAGGTAAGAAGTATCCACACACTGCTCGCGACAGGCACAGAAAGCCTGCAGGTTTCTTTTCCTTTTTTTATGTTTGTTAAAGGATAAATTTGAAACAAACAAACAAAAAAAAAACATAATTGACTTCTCCCAAAGTTCGGCATTTCCACTCTGTGTTGGTGGACTATTTGACATTCAACAATATTGGTTGTGGGCTCAACAGTTTTCCAGTGAGCTGGTTTTTGGCATCAGTAAACACGAGAGGGCAAGCTGTCAGAGTGTGAGCAACAGTTATAGTATGAGTGTTGACTCATGGATTGTTCCTGTCTAAATGGGAGGTAATTTATCAGTGTCTCTAAATGTTACTGACATGGTCAATATCTCAGCACTTTAGATAACTTGAAATTTCCTTGGAAACATTTTTTTGCTCGAGGTAAATCCTTATGTAGTCTCACGGCCGGGATCCCCCGTCCTCTTTTAAAGCTGTTAATCTATAATGGAACAAATATTGGTAAATATATAGGTAAACATTGAATCGAGAGTTATGTAAGATCACTTTAAATCCTGTTTCTCTTTCTCTTCGTTTTTTTTATTTTTATTGTTTTACAGATCAGTGCTGTCAGGGCAGTCGTCCCCAACAAAAGCAACAATGAGATTGTGCTGGTGTTGCAGCATTTTGAGAACTGTGTTGACAAGGCCGTTCAAGCTTTCCTAGAAGGTATGATGACGTCTATGTTTGACCTCAAGACAGGGAAATAATTGGCCCTGAGAGCACTTACACCACACAAACAAAACCATTTTAGATCACCTACTGTGTATCATGTAAGCTAATATGTAATCCCTACTTCCACATATATTTCGAACACTTTGCAGACTTTTTTTTTCCCCCAATGCATTTACTGCATTTGAGTCAAACCTGTTGTCCCGGCATACTGACTGTAATGCCTGTGCTTCATCTTGAGCACTTTTTTTTGTTGTCATGCATTCCATGCTTTGCATTCAGAAGCCAAGCGTCATATGCATGCCTTTAGTTTCGCAGGTTTATTTATAGAAACAGAAGGTTGTCCCCGTACGTCAGACTGCTTTGTTCCTCATTTAGAGGTGTCTGAACAGCGCCTCAGGGCATTCTGATGTTGAAATGAGTATTATATGATTTTTAACCTGAGTCACGTCAGTACTGTACCTTCGTCATCATTGTTTGTTTTTACGCTTTAGGCAGTGCAGTTGAGATCCTGAAGGAGTGGAATGTCACAGGCAAAAAGAAGGTGGGAACCGGAACTTTTCTTTTTTTGAGTTAGCAGATTTATATCACCCTTAGTTACGAAATGTTTGAAACTGATTGCTGTACTTCTACTCTGATGTGTAACGTTCCCTTCATTAATTGTAAACTGTGGTTTATGGCAGTTTTGAATTGTGAACGCTGTTGTGTGGCACAAATGTCTTTATCTGAGCCCAGCCAACCCAAGTCACTTAGTCACTGATTAGGAAAGAGATAATAAACAAAGATAACTTTAACAAAGGAGTCTGACACTGATATTTCCGTGTCCAGCCCAAGAAGAAAAAGAAGCCCAAGCCTCAGCCGGAGGCCTCAGCAGAGCCTGCTCCCCCTGAGGCCACATTGCATGAGGAGGGCAAAGATGAGATGAACGGCTTTCATGCCAACGGATCTGTAATGGATGGAGAGTCACTTGATTCTCTGAGTGAACAGTTGGACTCTGCCTCCCTGGATGCAGCTGAGCTGGACTCTGAACCCGCTACATCCGAAACCACCGGTAATAACAGCTCTTCATCCAAAATGTGGTCAGTGATAAAAGCAAAAGGAGCAAAGGCTGAGGGATTTTAGGAAGTACTATTTTTTTTTTCTTATGCTGCCATACTAAGGTGAAGATTACCTGCTTCACTGAGTGTAGTTAGTATGGATATATACAAGTCTGCTCTTATCACCATTTAAAGAAAAAAGATTCCTGCACTAGTCTGGATGTTGGGCTGCAGTCTGGAAAGCTTACAGGACCCAATGCTGAGAACTGTTTTTGCAAAGGTTCAGTGAAATTGTGTTTAAATTTGGTAAAAATGGTCCACATTGCAAGAACCATTGGTAAGAATAGATTATAGTACTTAAGTTTCAGGCACAAGTGATTAAGAGAACATGTTGCATTCACCAGTTGTCTGCCAGTGTAATAATATTGGAAACTGTAATAATATCTGTCAAGTTTCCTTGACTGCCTCCCATTATGGACCACTTTGCTTTTTGAAAACATTTTTTAAACCTCTAACTCCACGTCAAACCATTCCTTCTTTATTGTTGTCGCAGCACGGTGCTGCTCTAAAGACATGACATTGACGGCTGTATTACTATGTTTAAGGTATTCATAGGTCCCTTAATGCATCTACTGACAATTCTACGTTTGTTATATTTTCATCTTCCGATTTCTGTCAACAGGACTTGGAAGCACTGTGCTGCTGAATTTTTTGTTTTTGCTCTTTTGATAACACATTTGCGAATGAACGTTTCCCACAAAGCACAGATCAGAACAGGAAGTCTTATATAGCAATTTGTGGACCTTAATTATGTTAACAATAAGATCTCATGAGTGCGCACATACTCAGGTTTGAAGTAATTTTTGATAATCCAATAATTGTTTGTAATTTTTTACAGTGTCACAGATGTGATGATATGAATCTTGGTTATTAAAAAAGTTGTCAGCTACTCTGGGGAAAGTTCGTTTTGAAACAACATTTTTTTATTTGTGGTAAAGTTATCTGTCATCCCACAGGTGCAGAAGCAGAAAGTCAAGGTAGCGCTCCAAGTCCCGCCTCTCAACAAGAAGGCAGGAATCACCAGCGTCCCAGAGGCAACAAGATCCGACGCAGGCCAGGCTCAAATTCACATCCCCCCGCTTCCTCATTAGCACCCACCACCGATGAGCAAGGATCACCAGCAGTCAAGAAAATCGGTTAGATACCTATAACTCCCAAATGAATAACAATTAGATAATAATAAGAATTCAATAATTGATAAAGGACTGTGAGTGGTTACGAGGCCACAGGTAAAACTTAGGCATGGACAAAATGTGTCGTAGCATTTTCTTCCTTCAGCATGTCCGTGAGTCATTTTAAATGTCTGCCCCTCAGCTTCCAACATAGACCGCTCTGTGAAAGACCTGCAGAGATGCACTGCCTCGCTGACTCGATACAGGATGGTGGTCAAGGAGGAGATGGACTCCTCAATCAAGAGGATGAAGCAGACGTTTGCTGAGCTTCAGAGCTGGTACGTAAATTTCTTTTAAAAATCTGTCTCTGGTCTTGGCTGCAGCTGAAATAAAATATTTGATGTGCGTTGATATCAGATATTTAGCATACGTTTTAGGTAGTTAGGCCTCCGCAGAATCGGTCCCATGGGACCAAGAACTTCCTTTAGGAACTCTTGAACTAAACCTGCCTCTCAACCGAAAAAGAACCAGAGACTAAATTTCTCTCCTATACGAAAGTTCCAGATGTAGAAAGAGTCAGTGCTCTGGGGGTGGTACTTCCTGATGGTTCAGGAGTGGGGTTTGCAGGGCTCGCCATCACCAGTTGGTTATCAGAAATCAGTTTCACCCCTGTGATGTTGTGATCAAACCACTTCGTGCCTGAAAGAAACATGAGAGACATGTAGATTAACTGGACAATGACCAGACAGTTGTCAGGATGTTCAGTGCCTTAAGGAGGAATTTAGTTTCTCTCGCTCTGCTAGAAAATCACTCGTGGCAGTATTATGTTGAAATGTACGACTGAACCATGATTCCAGCTTAATGCAGAAAGAAATAACCAGACTAGGGCTGCAGCAAACAATTATTTTCATTTATTGATTAATCCTCTGATTATTTTCTCAGTTTAATTGATTAGTTATTTAGTCTATAAAATAATGAAAAAAGCCCTTTTACACTTTCTAAACCCACAGTCTTCAGTTTACTTGTTTTATCTGAGTCACAAACCCTGAGGCACTTAGTTTACTCTCATTTATGTCAAAGAAAAGCAGGAAATCCTCACGTTTAAGAAACTGAAACCTGAGAACATTATGATTGTCTAATCATTGCAGTTCTGCATCAGATATTCGTTACATTCATTTTAATATATCTAGATCCATAGTTTCTGGAACCACTGGGTCGAAAAGTGCTGTTTGCGTTCCATATTTTTTTTCTTCGTGTTGCGTTTTGGTGAAGTGGTGTAGGTTTTGCTGTGACATCATGGAGTCAAAGGGCATTTTCTTACCTTTGTCCTTCTTGATGAATGTGGGAGTTTTGCATAATAGGAAACAGACGGTTTTATATGTTGAACCCAGGAAACAACACCAAGAAACAAGAGATTATCATTGTAGGTAATTCGCTTTGACGGTTTGTCTTTAAACCTTGGATGAATTATTTTACATATAAATCTGTAGAATGTTTTTTATGGAGGTTTTAGTTTTACCCTTTATTTAGTAAGATATTACAAGCAAGACTCTGTGGTGGGAGGTATGAAAAGAAATAAAGACGATAATACAAAATAAATGAATTAATTAGAAAGACCTAAAAAAAAAAAAAAAAAAAAAACCTGATTCAGCTCCTGTTGGCATTAACCAGTTTAGGTCATGACAGGTCATTTGAATGAGAAACTTTATTAATGGTTCTTTAATGAATTTGGTAATCGCTGAGTATGCTAGTAGCAGATAAGTAGCTCACTGGCTAATTGGTGGTAGTAGGTTGAAGATTAACTTGGATTAATCCTCATTAGAAAAGAAGCGTCCAGCATTCATGACTCCAAAATCTAAATTAACTGGGTGTAACTCAGAAAACCAAGAAGTCTGCAGTCTGATTGTATGCATTCCTTAAAAAAATATATTTGTAAGTTCTGAAATATCATTAGTATATACTGCATTTCTCGTAGAGAGCTTCTCCGTGCGTCTCTCTGCAGAGCTGAAACACGATGCCGTGCTTTCTGGTTGATATGCTAAGCTGAATGGAGATCCATTTAGCTCCTCTCTCAGCTCCCTGCCACTGCTGCGCTGGCTTGTAAGAGTTGAGCACTCTGTCAGTTTAACAAATATAAAAGACAGATTGTTCTGGTTGTGTTCAACACCTTCAGCTCCCATGAGGCTCTTAAAGCACCTCTGTGGCTAAGACTAACATTGCTGTTGACGTAGTGGCAGCCAGCACAAAAGTAGATGCTCACTTACCACGGAAAATAGACAGAAAACTCCACAGTAAGTCACAGTTCTGCTTTTTAACAACTGGATTTTCTACTGGAGGAAAATAGATAATGTCAGTATAATTTTTCAGCCATAGAAAGTGTGTGATGACAGATGAAAATATATGCAGCCTAATTCATGCTAATGGCTGTCAGCCAGCTGTCAAAAATACTGTATCCACATAACGTGAATATCAACTTGTGAACTTGCGAAGCTTTAAAATGCGGCAAGGCAGAGAGAGATCATGTCTGTAAAGAGACCAGTGTTCTTGAACTAGGTTGAACAATGTGTCATCCAACCGCCTGAAGGCAGAATTGTTTATCTTGGACCCCAAGGATCAGCGCAGAGCTGTATTGATATCCAGCTGTCTTTAGACATCTATGTGTTGTATCTGTTCACAATGCCACACTCAAAGGCTGCGCAAAAAGCCTGCCATCATATTCTCGCCCTGGCTGCATCGTTCTTTGCATGTCTTGTAGTCTCAGCACAGTAGACTGAATAAAAATAGGGGGAAAACGGGGAATGGTGTCCATTTTTGGCCAGTGTATCCTCGAAGCCATCCATGGTGTTGTATATGTTTAGAGAGGAAAAGAAAAGAGCCTGAGGGAGACCTGCATTCTTTCTCAGCTCCACACACCTGGTTGATTGCTCTGTAAAGCAGCCATGATTGCCAGATTGTCTTTTTTTCCATAAAATTATATAAACGTATAAAAAAAAAAAAATCCCCAGTACTGCATTTCCTGTCAGACGATCCAACAGGCTCTTTGTTTGAATCATACTCAGGAGTTAAACGTACCCAAGTTGTTTAAATGTGTTTTTCTTTGCCAAGACCCGTTGTGTGTATACTTGACACCTAACAACAAACGTGAAGAATAAAACCTGTTCCTCCTAAAACAAATCCTTCCTCATTTAGATGTGTGTTCTCCTTCTCTACCACCATCAGAAACCAGCTTCTTGTTATCTCTCGCCGTAGATACAAGAAATTAAACTGTGGTATAATAGCAATAATAATTCAGCATCATGTGATAATGGTCACTTGCTGTTTTACATTGTCATTCACAGACTCTGCTGCATTTCTGATCCCAAAGTGATGATGCAACCTCCTCTTTGTATAATGTGATTGGAATTATTCTGCACTCTGAGTGCAAAGTCAGCGTGCACAATATTTCTTCTTATCTTGGACTGAGTAAAGAAAAATGACCCTTTTTTTCTCTCTCTCTCTCTCTCTCTCTCTCTCTCTCTCTCTCTCTCTCTCTCTCTCTCTTTCTTTCTCTTTCTTTTTTGTTTCTAGTTTAATGGACAGAGAAGTAACTCTACTGGCAGAAATGGATAAAGTGAAAGCAGATTCCAGTAAGTACTGCATTTTCCAGTATGTAGACTGCTTGTTACATAGCACTTGTTGCATACCACCCAGGAACTACTAGTATTCTTCACATAATATGATCACCTGACTCAAGGGCCTGGAGAATCTGACCTAAATCACTTCCAGAAAAGCAGTAAAAGGGATTGTTGTGGAACAGCAAGTCCCAGTTTCCTGAAACCTGCAGTGGTGCCCTTAGGCCCTTAGAGCTTACCATTGTGGGTGTGTTTATGTGTGTGTGTGTGTATGTATGTAACATGACAGAGCAAGACCACATATTTAAGTAGGCCATTCTCTCTTATTCTGTCCTCTGAGTGTAGAGTCTTGTGTGTTCCAGGCCTGGAAAAAGTGAATAGTGTCAGGTGTCAAGGGAGACTCAATGCTGCCTTTGTGCAAGGTGTGTGTGGGGAATTGAGAGGAGAGCGAAGAAACTGCAGTACGTCTTCGACGTTACAAAAGCCAGATTTCCTCAAAATTGACCTTCCACTAATCTCCTTCCTGCATGACATTAATATTAACCGACAGGTTTCCTTAAACCATTTTGCTCTCCTGAAGGAAAAGATGTTACTGATAAACTGCATTGAATCCACACGCTTTAAAACATAAAAAGATGTTTGTTCTGTATAGTACAGTCCAGAGATCCTTATTCATCCTCACTGTGGTACTGTAGGTATCAGTGGCACCAGATACCTGTATTGAAGCTGCTAATACACGAAGGGTGCATGTTTTTTTTGTGTGACAGGACAGCTTTCCAGCTTTACCTTTGACCCTTGTTTACCTATAGATGCTGAGTCAGCTGCACTTTGTACTGCTTATTTCAAAGTAGCCTTGAGGAACATTGCTCTTAAGGCTCAAGCATTTAATTGATTACTCCATTATTCTGTCACTAGAAAATTATTATGATTTAAAAATTATAATAATCGGTATCTGTTATGATAAATCGAAGTCACTTTTAAAGCATAAACAACATTCTGCACTTCCTTCTTCTCCGGTGGTTTTATAGTCTTTTTGTTTTGTTGTTGGTTTCATTAAAACCAGCTTTAGATTTGTTAAAGATCACATTTTGCGTCTGTGTTTCAGTGATGATTTTGGACGCTCGACAGAAGAGAGCCGAGGAGCTCAGACGGCTGACAGATCAGTCGGCGTCCATGTCTGAGGAGCAGTTGACTGAACTGCGTGCCGACATCAAGGTACCTTCAGAATACTGCTGCCCAGATTGGCCCGGTCTGTCTTTGTGTCACTGTATTTTACTCAGTACTTTGCATCAGCGTTGACTAAATGTGAAATAGCTGTTAATTGTTCAGCCGCAATAGAAAGCAAGTTACAAAGCTCATTTGAAGTAGGTTGTCTTTTCCAAGTCTGTTAATTATTGCTGCTCGTTAATATAATTGATTATATCTTTTTTTTTTTTTTCCCAGCACTTTGTGAGTGAGCGTAAATACGACGAGGACCTTGGGAAAGCAGTAAGATTTACATTTGATCTTGAACCGCTGAAGACGAGCATCTTGGGGTTTGGATCAGGTACAGAATCCCGTTTGTCAGTTCTTTATCTCCGTCCTCATCAGCGTCTGAGTGAAAAGTTCTCAAAATTTTCCCAACTTTAGTCATCTTAAATGATAGGTATACATCACCCTCCCCAGATAATGCTTTTGGAATAGAGACAAAAGTGATTTTGTTCAATAAGACACATCCTGTGTTTCATTTTAACAAAATGGATTACCAACCGTGTCCAGGTCAGGTTCAGAATCAGAAAAAACTTTACTGATCCTTGCAGGGAAATTTTTTTGTTTCAATTGCGGCAACATCTCTGTGAAACGCACAACTCACGTTGCCCATGACGATAGACGGGAGATACGGCTTAGTCTGTGTGTTACCTCCTGATTTATATGTGAATGTTCATTGCTCTGGCCTCCATGCTGACCAGTCCCAGGTGCAAACAATGCAGCTGGTTTCAGAACGGCAGCTGAATGAAAAAAGTAATTCCACGCTGAAAAAAACAGACAGGATCTCTGCCTGCTAACATGTTTAGAGAGGATGCAGCTTAAATAAGTAAACATTTAAACAAATGTAAGATTAAAAATATAATTATAAATATCAGTGAATTCATGCTCTGTGATCTTTCAGTTGTTCTGGTTTGTTTTCTCGCCTCACATGCGTCTCGCAGTGACTTTTCTTGGTTCAGTGACCAGGATTCAGTAATCCTGCTTCGTAAGACCAGTCCCAGGATGGACTGTAAGTGATTTACTTTGTTTCTTTGACAGTTTACCATCCACGTACAGGATACTCAAACCGGTCCCGTTGTAGCTCCACGTCCTCTTCTGTCGCCAGCCCAAGCCTGCTGGAAACTCCTCCTCCTCCCTCCCAGACCCAAAGCACCCCCGGTGAAACCCGCCCCCCACCGACCAAACAGGTCAGCTGGAACACTGCTTATATTTGTCAGGCATTCAGATCATGGAGCTGCCACATGCTTCACAGATGTTGCAGATGCTGATGCGCAGATGTTTTTTTTTTTTTTTTTTTAGACGCTGACTGACTTTTTAATTCTGTCCTCAGATTTTCCAAGGTAACAGGCGTACTTTCCAGGGACAGGGTTTTCACTCGGGTGGTCAGCGGTATAATGGCGGCTCCTACCACGACAGGAACGCTGGGCGTGCTAACCACCGCTACCAGAGTGACGGCGGTCACACTTCGCAGTACTCCAACAACTCGAGAGGTCCCTCCCATTCCTCCTCGTCATCCTACAACCAAGACCGACCCTCTCACAACGGGCTGCCCCAAAGGCCTCCGCGGACACACTGTCCTTGACATCGGAAATCTTCACCTTAATCAAACCTGTCTACTAACCCTTGCACTCTCCCCCCTGTACCCACCCCACATCCCGCACACTCTCCCACCCTACTAACTCCTTTCAATGAAGAATAGAATACAAGTTTACATATTTCCATCAGTTGAGCTGTAGTGCCACCTCTCTACATCAATCCATTCATCCTTCAGACTTGAAAAGCTCTCTCTGTTCTCTAATCGCTCTTCCTTTTTGCATTTCTCCCATCCTGGTTAAGGTAACGGCTTCTATCTTTAGCCCCCCCCCCTTTGAGAGATCTCATTGCTATGCTACTGTCAGGCTCTGTTGTTAATTTCTGCAGTTCTCCAGAAACTGACAGGATTATCTGCAACAATTTGTGCACTATTGAAGTTGAACTCTTAGTACTATTTCTATTTTTGCTGTGGCTTATGTCAGCTCTCTGATTTGCACCTCAGATCTTTTATTTTTCTTGTCTCCTAGAACCATTTCAATGCCTTCACCGTGGAAAGCGTAGTGAAAGTGCAAAACTAGTTCTAGCATGAACCGGGATTTTTTTTTTTTTTTTGTCATCAGGAGAATAGACATGCAATCAACACTACAGACTATCGTTAATCTTTGCAAGGTTTAAAAAAAAACAAAACAAAAAAAAAAAACACAAAACATATCAAACTATAATCCAGAGCTTTTCGTATGGCTGCTACAAACGGTAGGGAACTTGTTAACGCTAGGACTTAGATGTGTTGAGAGGAACGCAGAAGTTGCTCTCGGAGGAATAGTTCCCAGCATTTGGTAAATGTGCTCATTCGCTTTCTGGCCGAGAGTTGTAGAAGTTTGATACCAGTCGTGTCAGGACCCTAAGTGTGAAGCTACAGGCAGCAGCTGGTTAGCTTAGCTTAGGATAAAAACCAGAAACAGGGGAGGAAACAGCTTCGTTACCTGTCTTAATGTAACAACATGACTCCTCCCAACACCTCTGAAGCTCACTAATTAACCCTTCCTGTCTTGTTTGTTTATTTTCGTACAAAAACTTAAGTGTAAAAACTACAAGTTGTGGTTTTACGGGGAGTTATGTGCCAGGGAGAGCAAGGCTAGCTGTTTCCCCCTGTTTTCACTCTTTATGCTAAGCTAAGCTAACTGTCTAAAGGCTCCAGCTTTGTGTTTACCATAAAGACATGAGAGTGGTATTATCTTTTCATCTAACTCTTGGCAAGAAAGCAATTAATAGCATTTCCACAAATGTTAAACTATTCCCTTAAATATTGCCTAAGGCAGTGATGTATCGCCCTCCCACTGGCCCACAGGGTTATCATTTGTGCTCTTGTTCTTGGCTTGCCATCAGTTATTTTATAAGAAAGAGAGGGCTCATTACCTTTTGTAGAATGAAGTTAAATGTTGTGTGAAAACCCACAACAGCAGAAACTGTCCACGTGCTGTTTCATAGTTAGTTTTTGACATTTATTCAGGTGGATTTTCTTCCACCTGTGCAGTTTGTTCTTTGTTTTTTGTTTTTGTGTTATATGCACATGAATGGCATACTAATGACATGCTTGCCTTTGGTCACAGAGAGACTTCACATTTGCCTTTCTAGAAACATGGATGTCTGCATCATGACAGCTTTCTAAACAGATGGTACTTGTACAGCAGACATGCGAAACATGTGCGAGAATAAGGTGCAAGATCTACTCTTCCCCTTGTTATGTACTCACTTTATCCCATCTGTGAAAGTAAAATTGATCAAACTGATGAATGCGTTGGAAGTATTGGCTTCACAGATCTTTTCTATGGCTGCCGAATCTCTTCGTATTGTCCACAGTTTGTGAACAAAAATCAGGTGAATACCTCATCACTGATCTTTTGACACGGCCCGTTGTCTGGCCGTTTTCTCGTAGTGGGCTCTTATCAAGGGACGAGGATCCTGGTTGTTTCCTCGTCTCTTATATACTTAGGCGGAGCTGCAAGGCTGTAGAGTAAAACTGGTTGTTACATTATTGCTGCATCTTCTTCATGCGTTGTCTTCCCTCGAGCAGACGTTTGGAAGAAAAATTGAAAAGAAAGAGAAATTTTGAAAAGAAAATTATTGAAAGGTGTTTTTTTTTCCCCCCATTTCTGTTTCTGAGTTGTTTTTTGTTTGAGATAAAAATCTTATATAATTACATTAGTGAAAATTGTGGAGAAAAAATTGTGAACCCGTTTGCAGTCTTTGGTAAATTTGTGCTATAATGACACACACAGAGGAATATTTTGTGAAAATACACTTATTCACTTTCTTGTCTAGAGTTAAGTGAGAATAGTGATACCACTCTCTTGTCATAACTTTATAAGTGAAGCCACAGTGGGAGTCAGTTAGCTGAGCTGAAGTTGTGTTTGCTTTAAATTTTTTTAAACACACATCACAGGGAAAAAAAATGGAAACAAAGCAAATATTTACATTTCAGAAGCTGGGCCAAGTGAATTAACTAATAGATGAGTCATCACAATTATCGTCAATGATTCAATTTATCGTTTCATCTTTAGAGTACAGGTTCTACCTCTTACAGTGGCGGTCGACAGAGGCCCAGCAACAAATGTTTGCCCCCGTGCGGTGGCGTCATATGTGGTATCAGTGTTCTCATCTAACTCTAGGTAAGAAAGCAAAAAAGTGTGTTTCCTAAAACTATTCCTTGTACTTTTCCTCTGCGTGTCGATGGTGAGCTGCGGTTTGAACTGCAGCTCGCAGGTTAGACGACGAACAATTCAGCTTTTATTCCAGCACCTCCACTGTCGGAGATGCTGGACTTGTTCAGTCACGACTCAAAGAGTAGTTTTCTCATCTGGGATTTTGTCTGTCACACTTTAACCACTTTTTGTTTTTTTAACATTCCAGATCGGAGGAATATTAGGTTATCGCCAAAGAAATAATTTCGTCCTGTTTATAAAATTGCTGCCTTTTTCCCCCCTCCCTTCTTTCTTGGCCTGTAAAGAATTCCAAAGGGGATAAAATCCAACACTTCACCTTTTATTCTTTCCACCCTACTTTATTTTCTGATTCCTTACTGTATATACATATATGTAGCTATATCATTTTTGTGCTCACGTGGGGCATTTTGTATGTGATATTCATATTAGACATAATGGAAGTGAAAAAATCTAGTTCATTCATTCTTCCAGTAGACCTTGTGTCCTCCTCCTCAAGACAACTTTTCTGAGACAACTGTAAACTCAAGTGCCTTTTCTTGTCTCCCACCGATTCATTGACATCCCCTCCACCAGAGTATGGACCAAAGACATCGACCGTCCCCAACACCCCTGCCCTCTCTTACCCCCCCCTCACTGAATGGCACACTTTTCATTTACTACGAATAAACAGTTTGCAATACTGACTGTGTATGTTTTGTTTTGTTTTTTTTGTAGTTATATTCACATGTAATGGAGGGATTCCCATCCATCAGACTTAATGTCAGCAGGAGCTGAAGCAGAGGTAACGAGTATCAAATTTAAATTTTAAATAAAATTTTCCAAGGCAGTGTTTTCAAATTAAGCTCCCAATTATGTGCACAGTAGCAGGTGCAACCAGCAGAGGGCATAATTATACTTCGAAATGTTAAAATGGGAGTTTTGGTGGAGGAAGAATTCAGATCTTTTACTTAAAAGTACTAATATAAAAATGTCCAATATTGTCTTACAGGTAAAAGTCCTGTACTCATTATACTACTATAAAAATTATACTTCTATAAAAGTATAAACAGTAAAATGTAAAGTATCAAACATTAAACGTACTTGTGCAGAGACATGGCTCCTGGGACTGATGCTGTATTATTGTTAATAATGCATCAGCAGAATTTTACCGGTTTATCTGCTAAACATAAAGTTAGTTTGGGAACTAGTAGACTGAATTACCTAAGGGTCAAAAGATAGGTCTTAGGGGGTGAGAGATGATTAGTGCAACATTAAAGAGGAAAAAACTAATTCTGCTGCCAGTTGTCAGTTTTGGGACTTTACCTAATCTTTGCCGTTTTGTGAATTGTTGGTTAAAAACATCCGAGACGTTTAGAGGAGAAAAGTTTCTTTGGCAGAACTGATAACAACTCATTGACACCTGAAACCTGTCAGCACCCAGCGAGACACTGCTTTCTTTCTTTTTTTTTGTAAGGGTTTACAAGTCAAATAGATTAGGAACCAAACAATTCAGTGTATTTTACAAACATATCAACTTTATGTTAAATCCTCATCTGAAAAGTAAATGACTAAGTGTCAGATAAATGTTATAGGGTAAAATATTTCCCTCTGAAAACAGTGAACTATAAAATAACAGAAAATAGAAATACTCAAAGGATAAGTACCTAAGAACTGTACTATTGTACAATATTTCAGTAAATGTTTTTTCCACCACTGTCAAACAGCAGTCAAAAGGTCACTGACCTTTTTTTTCTCTTCTCCAGTTCCTCACTTCATCAGATAAAACTGTACAGTCTGTTGCAACGTCCCTGAAATAATATCTGTCTTTATTAAGGTCACTTCAGTTTTTCTTGACACTGACGTCGCAGTTAAAGTTGCTGTTGTGCTGGACGACATTACACTGAAAGCTGAGCACAATTTTTTGTCCTTCCAACTTACACACATGAGGGGGTCAGAATATTAGAAACACCTCTGAGTACAATGCAGTCCAGTGTAACACCACCACTAACTATAACCTGAACATCGCAGGGATCATATAAATAGATGTTAAAGCAAAACAGTTGTACTGAATTACATTAAACTGTGCATTTGTAAAAACAGCCACTGATTTTAATCTAAATGATCATTTTTGATTTAAGAACTGTCACCTCACGCTTCCTGTCCTCACTACTTAGGGAAAAGACCCATTAAGCATTTTCCAAACAGGAACAGTCCAACTGCAGAAAGTTGCATTGAGGCAACAACTGGAAACTTCAAACCATCAATAATCAGTCACCAGCAACATTCATCCAGCTCCACTAGTCCCACAGCAAGCCACTAATAGCAACGCGTCATGTCAGGTCCAGCAAAAGAAGCAAACAAACAAAAAAGAAAGAGAAAAGGTAGAAGAGGTTGAACGGACGTTCATCTTCTCTGTGACATTTCTGATGCAAAAATTCATCAAAGATGCAAAAGTGCTGAAGAGGAAGTTTCTTCATGAGAACGGCTGCAAACACAAAGCACAGCAGGTCAAACAGAATCAGGAGGGGAATTTGAGGCTGGATGTACGGTTACAATCACTCACGGGAGATCTAGATTTTTCTGGATTCACTGGATACAAATTTATGAAAATCATGTTTGCCAATGTAATGTACGCATTTTAGTAAGTGAGTATCTCTATTTTGACAGCTGCAGACAGTTGGAGCATAAAACATTTGTCAATCCGTTGTTGACAATCCAGCAACAGCAGCAGTGACAGCACAAATACATAAAACCTACAGATAAATGCACTTCACATTGTGAGATATGTAAGAAATATTTCCTTTGTACTGTTTGTGCCTGTGTTTTCACTGCAGCTGGACGAATTACACCACGACCCAAAATCTGCCAGCAGACGTTAAGACTGAAAAACGGAAAATGTGAAACCCGAGGATGTAGAACGCAAAAAATTTCTGGGAAGGTCTGGGAAGCAGAAAAAAAACTGAAGTCACTGATAAATCTGAACGGACTTTTCTAAAAGACCATGGAGTGCAGTCTGTTTTGATAAGTCTCACTTATTCATGTAAAAAATATAGTATAAAACATTTTCCACTTCCTGGAATTAACATGAAGTATCTTATAGTGCTCATGATACATTTATTTATTTACATGCACCAAAAAACACAAAGGTTTTTTTTTTTTTTAAATCATAGAATACAAATTCATTTCCTTTTTCTGAAAACCAACAGGAAAAGTACAAATTCTGACACGATTAAAACTGCACAGTCACCGAGCGACAGTGGACTGCACAGGTAACTCCATCAACACTGTACACAATGCAAAAATAAATGCAAATGAGTATAAAATACAACTGAACCAGTCCAGATCAGTCAAAACCTTTCCAGGGGGAATGTGTCGCGGTACAGCTCACAGCCCCATCACAGAGGGAAACGCAGCAGCACCTGTTGAAGGAAGGACAGTGCTCTGAATCCACTCAGACTGTTTCCTGTGATGCCCTCCTAAGCTCATTATTGCTTCATTAACACGAGACTACGTCTAAGCCAACACTATGTCGTACTTTTTGGGCTACCTTGACCATCTCCTGTGTCCAAGTCTGGGACTTTCCAGTCCAGCTGGCGACCTTTTTCATAGAGTCCCTTCAGGACCTTCCTCACTTCATCGTTCCCACCTCCACGACTCAGCTCCAGGTACTTCCTGTACAGCTGCAGAGCGGTGCGTGCATCCTCTATGCTGTCGTGGGTTTCCCCCTGGATGTTGAGGTCTGTGAACAGAAGCCACACGATGAAGAGGACAATCAGGAATCAGGAATGACTGTGGCAGCATTTCAACCATTTAGCATCAGATTACAATTTGGATACTGGGAATTAACAGGTATTAAAACCGTGACGCTCCCATGCAAAAACACAAACATTTAAATGATTCACAGAGACAGTCGAGGAAGTAGACAGACCACAGTGTCAAATTTTCAATTCTTTCCTATTTTCCTTTCTGTGAATTATTTGCTCAGTGGGTTTACACTGGGTTTCTAAGTCTATTTGCTGGATAAATATAAGACAACAGTCATAGATTAGGACTGGATGAGACAGATATGGACGTGAGTTGATCCCTACTTGATGCCCTGTTGGTGTTGTCTTTGTGTGCCTCTCTTTCTTCCTGGGTAAGTAAACTACAGATAACACCTGTACTGTATTATCCCCGGTGACCTGTCTGTTCAGTTCTCCTGTGTTCTACTTTTTTAATCTTAACTCACCTAAAAAGTACCAGGCGAGAAATCTCAGAGAAATCATCCTTTTGCGGGGCAAATGGAACAGGTAGACAGTGTCGATGACTTGGTCTTTGAGAACCTTAAAAAAAAAAAGGAAAGACAGAAACTGTACTTGTATCTGTTCAAATAGAAAATCTGATGTGTGGTGAGATTTAAAATTCTGCCATGCAAATAACAGAACTGACTGCAAACCAGGCAACAAAACAAACCTGACTCACAGTAGTTGTTCAATAACTTACCAATAAATTAATAACCCGAAAGTCCTTCTGTAAGCCGTGACCGACAAAGCGAACCCCTGTGTCGATAAGGAAGCGCAGCTTTAGGTAGGTGGACTTCAGAGTGGTCAAATGCTTGGAAGAAATCTTAGCATCCAGGTCTCCTGGTTTGATGCCAGAATATTGTGTCAGATAGTCGACCACCTGGAAGAAGAAGCGTTCACGAGTATTAGGGGTGTACATGTTTCACAGGAATAGTGCAGCTTTCATCTTCACTAATCAATAGATTTTTCAATCAAGTCAGCAGACGGTTCTCTGGCCTGGCTACGTAATAACTAGACAAAACAAGTAATCATCTCGATCTGGGCACAATAAAAGAAGATTCAGAAATGTTCCTGCGATGCTTACTGTCTGTGCATCACAAAAAAACAACACAGCTAATGTGCTACTCAAACTCTGACAGCTCATCCTGCTTTCTTCTGTTTTGACTCATCAAGTGTATTATCACGCCTGTTGTGAGTGTATTATCATCCCTTAACAAAAGGACACACTGTCTAATGACAATGGAGGTAACATAATAGAGGAAGTGTTGTGAAAAGGTGTCCCCCCCTGCACAATAGTTTGGTCAAAAGTGCTCAATTTGTACAACAGCAAAAAATTCCTGTAACGTTACGTTACCAATGTATTTTCTGCTGTTAGGCCATCTCGGTGTTTACACTCGGTAGTCTCACCTGTTCCTGAGTAGAGATGTAGTCATCGATGAAGGGCACGCCCTCGTTGGGCCCCTGGCCCCTCACACAGGTGATCCTGGCTACGGACATCTGACTGGGCTTGATGGTTGACTTGGTGCCATCACTGCGCAGCTCTGCCTCTTCCTGAAGACGCACACAGTCACGAGTCAGGTTTGTTTGAAGTTTATTATTACAAGAGGATGATTTCACAATAAAAACAGTTATTAGTAAGAGCGTCAACACAGGGAACTATACAGAAAGATTTCCGGATCACAGATTATTGCCCAGCCCAACAATTAAACCGTATTTAAGACAATCTGTTCATGTAAACACACTGTGACGGATCAGACTCACCTGATTGAGGGTGACAAACTCTGCGTCCAGCCCCACCAAGTCACCAGCCTGCGGCATCTCACTGACCATGAGGGGGATGAAAGTGGCGTGACTCTTCCTCTGCTTCCGAGCCAGCGAAGCTTCTGTCAGCAGCACGCTGGCGTCTATGGGATTTTTGACTGAGACAAACGGCAAAGTGAGAGCAGGTAAATGGATGCACTGAATGCAAAACTACAAGAAAAAAAAACTGCAGATTTAAATGTCCTAAAACTTACTGCGAAGGTCGTATTTGGTATGGTAGTTCCTCTTGGCGTAATATAGAATAGCTGGCACTTTCCAGCTCACATCAAACTGTGCAGCTTCAGTCTTCGACAAAAAAAAAACAAAAAAAAAAGATGATACTTTCACATGGCTGAAAACACAACATTTCATTACCATGATTTCAATAAGTGGTAAAATATTTACCTTGTCAATTGGCTCAATTAGGAAATCATTGAAAAGGTACCACTGCTGATGTGTGACTCCCTGAAACAAACACATGCATCACTTTAAAAGGTCAGTTTTGATGTGACCCAGTGTAAAATATCAAATAACCTGAGGTCTCTCTCACCTCTTTCCTTTGATGGTAGGTCTCTCCCACTTTAATATGTGCAACCAAGTTTCCACCTGTGCGAGCGTCCAGTATGTGGGGCACCGTGACCACCAAGTCGTAGAGAGAAGCGCCTTCCGCCTCTTCAGCATCACTTAACTGGTGGGAGACGATATGACGAGTCATTAAAACCAATGAATGATACAGTGCAGAAAGCCAAAATCAAAATCAATGTTTTAATCCAGAAATCAGCTGAAAATCTTTCTTCCTCACCTCCTCTCCCTCAGGCCAGCTGCTGATCTCCAGTCCCTGACTTTTGCTGATGGACATTTTGAGAGTGACAGGGATCCAGACATGTCGCAGGTCCTCAGCCCGAGTGTCAAACGTGAAGCCCTCCATACTGCATATCTCCTCCCCGCTGCACAAGGATGTACAGCAAGTGGTGTTTAGGCAAATTCAGCTGATGCAAACTATGTTATTCGACAACTAAATTGATGGAGTATGACATCTCCAGCATCTCAAATGTAAATATCAGCTCTCTCCTTCATGCCATTGTACAATGAATAAATTTGGGTCTGTGACAGAATTCACTGAAAACATTAAACAATAATGAACACAACTCTTCATACAACAATTTTTTTTTTTGATATTATGAAGGATCTTACTCCAGGCACCACTCCGTGGGCATTGGTGGGGGTTCCTTAGGTTTTGCAGGTTCCATTGCCTCTTTTTGCATGGCCTTATTGAAGGCATACTGTGAAGACAACAACAAAAAAAAGACAATTATATAATTCATGTGACCAGAAACATGTAATTTTCAAACTATATTTGAAGCTTGTCAGAATGGAAATAAAACCCAAATGAGTGCCATTTACCTCTGCCTGAACCTTCCAGAACTCAGCCTCTTTAGCACTGTTCACCTCACAGTTTATAACCAGAACATCTGGTAAACAGCGGATGTTGCGTGTTTGCACCTACAGTCGAACACAAAAACATTATCACACAGAAAAATGGACTTAAATCATCATGTTTTACTTAACATGATCAACTGATATGTCTGAACGGTGGCTGTAACTCACTGTGGGCTGATACTTCTCACAGTTTTCACACCACGCCTGAGTGCTCTGCTCCAGGCAGATGCTCTTCTTCAGGATCTCAGCAAAGTCATACTCCTTTGTTGTCTTTTCTGATGAGATAAAGTGAAATGAATATAGTTTCATGCCAACAAATACAGAAATACAGAACTATTTCACTGTCAGAACATCCATGCACAGCAGCGGGACCGAGCACCTGGAGCTCACCTTGAGAGTTCTGTTCAGGGTAATGCATGGTGAAGAGCAATGTGAGGGAGGAACGCACGGTCTCCTTGCCACAACGACACAGGCTGCTGTTCTCAACTTCACACCCAAACAATTTTCCAATGGCAGACTCACCAGAGGAGCCCAGAGAACTGCAAGAAATGCATCATCAACACAACACAAGCAGATAAATGATCACATTTCCGTTAACTTATTTCTGAAAAAGCTTTGTGCCTAAATACCTCCAGACTGTGTAGTGTGCATGTCAAACTAACTGTGATGTGTTTTTGTTGGCTGCCCTGACCTGCTGCTGGCTCCCCTGTAGGCCTGTGGACCCTCCTGTTCCTGTGTCTCCTGGTGGAGCTGAGTGAGGATGAAGCGGTTCCAGCTTTGGATTAAGCGACCGAGTCTGGCCTTCCCTGTTTGCTCGTCCGAGTCTGCGAGGATCAGGCCCAGCGCTGATGCTTCAGGGATGGTGCGAAACGCTCGGAGGAAGTTACTGGCCTTGAGAAGAGGAGAAAGGAGAAGTGGTGTTGGGAAATCTACATAGTAGACAATGTGCATCCACAACACAACATGGACACACCTCTGCTAGTTACCAGATAGTTACCTGACATGGATCTCCTCGTGACAAGTCCAACATGTGGAAGAGGAAGCCGAGCTCACAGGCCAAACAAAACTCCTTCTGGCACAAATGATTCTGCACTAAACACCGGATTGGCTCCAGGAAATATAATACCTGACGCGCCAACACAAAAACAGCAGAAGAACAACTCTACATGAGTAAAGAAAACAACTTTTAAATAAAAGTTTCAAAGATAAATTTCACTAAACAAAAAAAAAGAAAAACACACCTAACCCTCCTAGTTGCTCACCTGGATCATGCAGTTACAGTAGGCATTGGGGATGTGAGGCTCCAGGCCAGCGAACAAGGTTCTGTTGTAATGTTTGAAGTCAAAGTCCTCTAGTCCAAGTTTAGAATATTTAATTGTGACCTGGTACAGCACAAAGATGTCTTCATCACACATTTCAGAAATCAGAACATATTTTTGTTAAACAGCAACAGCAAACAAATTAAGATGACACAAAAATCAACCGATCGTAGGGAATTCATACCTTTCTGTACTTTTTGGGCACCATGTAAAGATGAGGCTCTTCATCACGTCCAATTGGCGATTCAGGGACCTGGTTGTAATTGTCATAATCAAGCTCCACGTCTTTAATTTTATAAGGAACCTGAAACCAGCAGAGCAAATGTACTTTAAAAGATGAATTATGTATAAAAATGACCTTGAACACTTTAGAAAATTTGGATATATCGGATAGTGGAAATGACACAGTACTGTTGGACTATTAACAAAATACACCTTGAGGAAATCTGCCCATCTATTTAATTACTTGGTGTTTCATACATTTCCCAAATGTTGGATTATGTGAAAACCTACTGTAAAGTAGCTAAAGATGTACAGTACTGTGCAAAGTTTTAAGGCGCCTAAATCCACAGAAGAACTGTGGAACCTTTCTCCAAGATGACTGGAAAAACCTACCTGCCAAGTACCTTGAAAAACTGTGCATAGAGGAGAAATCGTGTTGTTTTAAAGTCAAATGGTGGTCACATCAAATATTGATTTTTTTTTTTTTTTCAGTTTACTGTCCTTTCAAGGAACTGGTAAATAAAAATAAAACTCAGCATTATTTTTTAAAGCGTCCCCACTTCACTTTCAGTCTCTAAAACTTTTGCACAGTACTGTATGTTACATGATTTTACGTGCCTGGTTTCGAGGGCGGGTACGAGGATTTGCGGCATAACCAATGAACCCGACAGTTTTCATTGTGCGCAGGATTTCTGGGTCCACAGGAGGAGCTCGTCTGTTGGAAAGAACCATTTGTTTAGGTGAAAACCTTTAGTAAATGGTTGCAGGTCAGAAAAGAAAAACAGAGAAACACTAGCCACTAGCCAAATATACACCCAAATGCCACATTATTATACACCTAGCTTAAACTAATGCACTCTAATTCAGCAGCCCAGCCCAAACACACTGACAGGTGTTTCTAATATTTATGTAAACTCCATTTATATCAATTAGGGATGCTAAGATTTATTGCGCAGCTGTTGTATTATACAACATCACTTTCAGCAACCTAATAAACATGTTAATGAGTATTTCTTCTACTCTAACTCTAAAATAAGTATAATCTGTTGGCCCTATTGCATGACTATTAGTCTCTCAGACTGGGAAAAAATTTTAGCTGGTCAAAAGCGTCAGGTGGTGTGGTTACTCAGTGTCCCACTCAGTTCCAAGAACTGTAAATTTAACAGGAACAAAAGCCCACATTCAAATTTGGGCATACCTAATTTGGAATTAAAGTACTTTTACGAAATCTGGACAGCAAAAAAAAATAAAATAAAAAAATAAATAAAAAACACAGTTGGATTTTATAACAACTCATGTGTTGAGGGACATGTCTCATGTGTCTTTTTCCCATGTACCACCTCCAACGTGACACACAGTAAAGCACTGACATCACTTAAAGAAAATAAGTCAACAGTGACAGAAGAAAACAGAAATTAACAAGTTTCACACTGTGACTAAATCTTATTCAATAATTATGGTGTGAGATCATACTTCCCCATTTTTCATCCAGCTGCAGTTTGATGTTTTGGTTTCATATTTTTAAGGTGTGCCACCAGTTATATGGTAAGGCTGGTGATATTCTGTATTTCTGCTACTGTTAACAAATCCCATAAAAAGAACAAAGCAAACAATGTGTTAGTCTGTCTCTAAATACTTTCCAACTTCCTTATGTCTGTGGCACTCTGTCCCAGGCCTACTGATTCCCACTGAAGAAGTAAATCTTAAAAAACAAGTCACAATATATAGTTTCACTTTTAACAAAGGCTCAATTATTGCCTAAAACAGCTTAAAGCTGTAGTTTTCAGTTACCGTTACTCAAGCAGAAGTAAATAAGAGTACATGATGTGACTATTTTCAGTTGTATTTTAAGTGCACTCAAAATAAACTGCAGTGTTCGTATTCCGGGTAATGAAAGGGAACATGTCACCCTGTGAAACAATCATGCTGACACACTTATGTGTTTTTAATTAAGCGCCATGGCACAGAGGAATAAGATATTAGCAGGCTTTGGCTACACAGCCTTGTTACTAAGGTCAAATCATCGTTGGTTTTGGTGTTTTCAGGAGATTTGTTGACAGTAAGAAAAATGTGGAATATCACCCGACAGGTCATTTAATGTGCATGTTAAGTAGATTTTTACACTGTTCAGGATCGCCAAAAGTACAAATGTAACCTTACACCTTGAAGTAATTTTGTGGACAGATTGGATTTGGGAAACACCATTGTGATGGGTTCCAGAATCATTTATGGTAAATACATATAACTGTGTTACCTGGGGCTGGGTGTAGCTAGGGCAGTGGGCCAGTCTGACAGTAGCGGCTCGGTGCTGGTCAGCGGCATGGGGATGAGCGAGAGGGGCAGCAGGTCGTGGTTCCAGTCCAGCTGAGGCAGCGTGTCCACAAGGCACGGCAGAGCAAACTCTGTCTCTCGAGAGTAGTCATTAAATGAAACCTCTGGAGCGTCAGACCAGAGGTGCACACAGCCCCCGGAGTCCCCGAAGGCCAAGGCCTGTTTGCTGGATGAGACGTCAAAACTCATGAGCAACTGGCCCACGGTGTTGACGTGAAAAATGTCCGCCACATTGGCGAGGCCAGTGGGTTCGCAGAACTGGCACTGACCTGGACAAAGAAACGGGGGGGGGCAACTACAGTTGAGCAACATATTCAGGAAACATCTCCACTCAGATATCATGAATCTTATCAATGGTGGAAATGGTTCCTAAACACTGGACAATTATTTCCAAAGAAAATGTACTTGTACAGTGTATGGAAAACATTTCCACTGTAATCACTTAGATATTTGAGTGTGATGGTAAAAAAAAAAAGATTTTACTAGCCAAACTCTGCAAGAGAAATTCTTAAAAGTCAACACAGAGACACACAAGGAAACTGGTATGAATGACTGATACCTGTCTGTGAGATGATTGCCAGGCGTGACGTGTAGGTAGGAATGAAGCGCAAGAAGAGGGGGTCCACGTGCACTTGAAGTGGAGTTACAGCTCGCATCATACGGAGGTCGTACACCATGAGAAAACGGTCACATGCCAACCCATTCAGTCCTCGGCTGGAGAACCCGCACGCAGCCAGAAGATTTCCATGGACGTCAAAGTCTGAGAGGCTGCCAGAGAACGCATCAAACTCGTGTTCCATCTTGAAGGTGCGCAAGTCCCGAAGGGTTATCTGGTTTAACACAGGGTGATGACCGTGAGAGTTGTGTCAACCTGAAAAACACCTTTCACAAACTGATATGATGAAGTTATCCTTACCTTCCCAGAAGTGTGCCCACAGAAGAAAAAACGGCTGGTATGGCGCATTATTGCCACTCCTGGTACCTCAACAGTGAACTGTCAAGTAGGCAACAATGAAGTAAACGTCAATCACTTGCTTCTGACTAAATTATTCTTACATTATGTGGAAATTAAGCCATGAGGCCCTGTGACATATACATAGGGAGTGCATGTTCATAAACTTAATCCCAGTGTCTCACCTTTTGAGTTTCTTGAACAGTATTCAAGTCAACTTCAACCACATAGTTTTGTAATCCGCCCATGAACAACATATTGTTGTCAGTCATGAGAAGACTATGCATATCAGCTCCTTCCTCCATCCTGGAATGTACACATACATTAAACTTTAATCAATTAACTCAATGAGAGAATAAATCATTTTGCAGCTGTGGCTGTCTACAATCGACCTCAGAATTTGTTCCACTTAATCTTTAGTGACACGCACGGATAATCAAACATGACAAGGCCCCCACGAGTGTAGCATCTGAGGTTGCACTTAGAGAGGAACAGCACGCCTGTCTCCAAACTCTGAATGTGTCGGATGTCATCTGTTGCATGCACTTGGAAAGAAGAATGCCGGCCCATTGTAGGTCCAAAGAATGAGGTTACATGGCCCTGGAGAGAAGAATAAAAGGGATAATGCAAAATTACATAGATGAAAAGTAATTTCCACATTTACATTAAACTGGACACAACCTGTGCATGCTTCTATACTTCATAATCAAGGGTCTCACTCTGTGGTTTCCCATCCAGAGCATTTCCTCCTGGAGATCAAAATGCGTTGCAGTGACTGGGATGCCAACTTCTGAAACTACACTGTGCAGCTCAGAGAACATCCCCTCCATAAGGTGCACTGGCTCGGGGACTGTCACGGCCAGCGCCTCTGGATCGAGCTCCACGCCCTGCAGCAAGTTGGGGTTCAGGTGGGGGTCCATGGAGGGCTCCATACCCGCCTCCAGAGTCCCGTGAAGGCTGGCGGGGTACTCACCCATCCCAGCGTCGAGACCGTCAAAGTTCATCATGGGTACTGCTAAATCAACCTGCAGAGGAAAGGCAACTTCTGTGAATGCTAAAACCACCGAACAGTTAGAGCTAACAATGTGACCCGAATGTATTCAAATGCATGAGGCTCAAACTAGGGCTAGCACCACCCTGGCTAGTAAACATATTTAATTTAATATTTGTTTCAGCTCATATCTTCAGGCTCGGGCTTGGCTAGCAACAGCTAGCCCGGAAGCTAACGTTAGAGCTAAGTGCTAGCAAACGACTGCACAGCCAAACGTATAGTATTAATTTATGAATTATGACCTGAAAGCTAAGCGGCTGTTTCTTCACTTAAGACAGCTGTGTCTCACCACAGTGTGAGGTCAGCTAGTTAGCTGCCGTTTATGTTTGGCTAATTCGGCTAACGGTAGCATCGTTTCAAAGCAGACTGTTGTGGCTAAACTGGGCCGCAAAAACTCAATTTCCACACACAAAATATCCGTATTATTGAAGACTGTCTGTCACTTAGTTTTACAAAAAAAAAAAAAAACTTAGGGTCTTAATATCAATGTAAAGTTTACACCGACCTATTCTTGAAATACGGTTGGCCGCACAGGACTCCATGCTCTCTCCATTCACAACAACAACACAGAGGGGGGAAAAGGAGCTCACGGGTGCGTTCAAGAGCAGCTACACTGCTGCTGCTGTGAGAAATGCCAGATTACCAAAGGGGGCCCCGGACCTATCCAGGTTTACTCCATATCATTCCTGTGTCCATAATCGGATTAATCGCTCATTTGTACAGTATCAACTCTGACAGGTCCTCTAACATATGGCCAAACTCTTGAAGAGGGACTCTGAGTCAAAAGTTGTGTTTTACCAAATTGCTTTATTCTTATGTGAGTGTCACAAGAGTCAAAACTTCAAGAAACATAGAATTATCTCATCATAGAAGTACTAAAAGGCATAAATCACAATAATGTGACTGTTCAGTAGGTAAATGCCCATCTGTATTGTCTCAAGCCCAAATTAAATTTTTTTTGTTGTTGTTTTGTCTGATCAACAGCCAAACATCAAAAAAAAAAAAAGTTGAGTTTACCATCGTAGAAAACCAAATACTCACATTTATGCTTAAATTTAAAACAAATCTGTGATTAATCAGTTAATACATTTGTTTACAATTAATTATGTCTCAATCAGCTGATTTATTGATCAAGTAATCAGTTTTAAGTACTGTTTGGTTTGGTTACTATTTGTTCTCAAAAATCTGTGATTTTTTTCTGTTTTATATCTTATCAAACTGATAAGATATATCAAGATGTAAGAGTTGATCTTATGTCTTGCTGTCTGGATTCTGGACTGTTGGTTGAACAAAACAAGACATTTCATGATATCACCTTTAGAAACTGTAAGTATTTCTCTGGGTTTTCTGAAATTTTATTGGTGATAAAATTAATCGATTAATCAAGAAAATAGTCAGCTCATTAATCGATAATGAAAATAATCATTAGATCCAGTTTTGGGGATATGCACCATGAAATCACCATAGAAACTGAATGATAAAGGCCTTATCTGCTGATGGGTTTCTCGATTAACAAATTAGTTGCATAGACTATAATAAAAAAAAAAGGGTCCATCACAGTTTCCCAGAGCCCAAGGTGAACTCCTCAGATGTCTCTTTTTTAATCTAATATCTGAGATATTTGTAGAAAGTGTGAGTTTGGAAATGGCATTGGAAATGGATGTAAGAGGTGGCACTGAATCATCCAGTATTGATGTTCTCTTCTGGCAGCTGGGTTGTAGGTGTGCCATGTGCTCTGATGGGTACAAGGCAACACAGAGAGTGTGATGTTCACATTATTTTGCCCTTGGGACCCCGTACTGGACTAAACTGACCCTGGACTTAGTATAAACAGTACAAAAACTGCATATGTCTATCCTATAAAGACATATCAAGTCATATATAAGCAGCAGCTGACACATCTTAATTTTAAAATCCCATGATTTTGATTTTTTTTCATTAATTAACATACAGATACAGATCATTAATTAACATAAGCAGAGAATAAAAGACAGGTGGTGGGACATAAAAGCATTAACATCCAGTTGGTCAATAAATGTGATCATTACAAACCCTTAGTTACAGGCATTTTTAAATTACCACTGTAAAATAATAACAGAACATAAATGGGTAGGTTTAGGAAGTATGAGAGTATCTCATGCCTTCCCTTATCGGTTTCTTTCTCCGAAAAAAAAATTCGGTTGAAATGCAAAGGGTTTTCTCTGGTAGAGAAGAGGGACAGATCGCGGACACAGACGGAAAGTTTGTCCAGCCTGTGCGGAGAATTCAATTCATTACCGCCCTGAAATGAAGATACGAAACTCGATTAGACCACATTTTAGTTAATTGGTGTATCACTTTCACTAATATTGTCTATCACACAGACTCACGCTTGGTTATAATAATAAATAATTCCAGATAAGAATATAGTGTGATTAAAGCAGCCTCATATCGCTGTTATCTGGTTAAAGGTAATCAGATAAAAACTTAAATTTAAAAAGTAAATATATGTTAAAATATAAGTAACCTTGTTTATAATAGTCCAATATAAGATGATCGTTTCTGTGATTAAAACAGACAAGTCTTTATTTTTTTTCTTTTTCTTTCTTTCTTTTGTGTTCACTGACAATAACCGAATAAAATGTGGTCATCTCATTTTACATTAATCAAACACCCATTTCCGAGTCCTCCCGCCGGTGCGTTACGCGGATATGGATTTGCACTCGGCGTGAACTCACCTGAGGGATGCCCAGGAAAACCCTGTATTGAGTCACAGTCCGGTCTGGCGCTTATCAAAGACACTTAAAAGCACCCGGACTCTCAGCTCTTGACACTCACAGGGACGAGCGCTCAGTAGGAGGCACTGGACACACCTCACTGAAACCCACCATGAATTTTTCTTTCGCGACTTGCTCTTGCGCTCTCTTCTTGCTTTTTGCCGCCGCATCCTGCGCTCCAGCCGGGCCAAGTGGACAAGACGCATGTGCGGGTGTGCGGGGCAGCTCTCTGGAGCTTAATCACATCGCCAAAATTGTATCAACAGAGGTAAGTATTATTATTACTTTTTAAAAAAAAAAAATATGTTTGTAATTACTAATGCAAAATTCACCCAAGATATTTGAAATAACCTCAGCATACAGAATCTGGAATACTTTGGGTCACTCAAATTGTGTTTTGTATAGATGTACACTGGCATAATTCTGAATATTGGCTTTAAATTTGCTGTATATACCAGCCTTTATTGCTTTATATATATGTTGAATATAATATAGTGTACTGAACATGTCTTGTCTGAAATGGTCTGTAGGCACGAAATGGATCTAAAGATGTGACTGATTTCTCCACCTCACTTGTTTGGATGGAGTCCAAAGACATGTGTGATCCTGGGACTCTCAAACACCAGTCTATGGTGAGCAACAAAAACCAACAATACACACAAGAAATGCCACACTACTGACAGCAGAGATGAAAGTGGTTTATAAAAATAAAAGGCAGCAAGTCAAGAAGAAAACAAGCTCCTGATTTTTAAGTTCTTCTCTTCTCCTTCTCTAGCCATGTATGAGGAAGATACTCAACGTCCTCACAAGCTACAAGTCTGCGGTGGAGAGGGTTGCTGGACTTCAGAGCTGCTCAGAGTTTGCCAGCAAAGTGAAGCCAGTGATGGAGAAACTGCACAAAGACATGAGCACGTGTGTGAAGTCGAGGGGAGGGATGGATGGCGAAAACGTAAGATCAGTTTAAATTCTACATAAAGTCCAACAAGATTTGGCAGAGACATAATGTAATGATCATGTTTTAGCCTCAGAAGTCTGTGCAGTAAAGAGTGTGTTTTGTCATTAGTCTCTTTTGGCTCGTGACTCAAGTAAGCGTTTATCTATCTTTAATGCTTTCTCTTTTTTATGATTCTGTAGGAGTCCCACAGCAGTGAAGAAGAGACTCATCAAATTGCTTGCTGGCAGGAGGCTCTGCTGTGCCACTACACCATGGACAGACTCTTCTCCTTCTCCATCCTCACAGCTCGTGTCTTTGCTGTTGGTGATCCGGCTCATCACACCGAAGGCTCAACTCAGAAATGCCTGTAGAGCATCAAATGCTTCAGTGTTCGCTGACATGCAGCTGTGTACAAGCCTCCTGTATTTGATCACATTGATCAAACCATCTGATACAGCATTTAGTGGCTGACCATGTAGCTACAACAGTGTTTCCACTAGTTTCTGCCATGTATGCATCTAATGTATTTCCAATGGAATTATGATCTGACATATTTATTCAGACTATATTTATAGTATTTATTGATATTTATTTAAATATTTTTTTTCCTATTTTTATCTTTTATTTTTGTGCAGAAAAGATACAATGTCCATAATAAACAATCATTAATCCTATCATCAGATGTCTTGTCGTTTATAAATGATGTCATAGTAGGTTCATTTGTTTTTTATGGTGATCATTCCTTCCACAGAAAACAAATACAATAAATATTTCCACACTGAGGAAAGTCATGAAGTTACCTGCACTGACACAGTCCTCTTTCCTTTGAATGAATTTCCAAAACAGCAAACAAACAGATATGCTAAAGACAAGGAGGAAGCTGTGCTTTCCTGAAACACTCCTGCTGCTCTTCCGAGAGCCATAACTTCCAGCATACTTCCTCCCAGGCAGTGTGTGTGTCTATTATCCCAGATGTGCTCTCTAAAGTTTCCACCCTCTAATGATGCAACATTAGTGTAGTAGTAAAAAAAAAAAAAAAAAAGGGGGGAAGGTATCACGTTTAAAGAGCATGAGGAAGTAGTAGTAGGCTCAGTGTGAAGGTACTGCATTGCTCATCAAGGAAGTTTGTCCTCTGAGTGACTTAATATCGAGAATTAATTCAACCTGTCATCGTTTTCTGCCCACAGAAATCCTGTTTGAAGATTTAAAACTCTAGAGTTTAGCGTTTACATCTGTTTGTGTCAGGCTGTGTGTCATGGCCCTCACAGTAAAGGAAAATAATCATTTATTTAGCTCCTATCTAAAAACTGACTGTCCAGAGTGCTTGATGAATAATGATATGACCAAGTAAAATGCGTAAACAAAAGGAAATAAATGCATCTGTGAAAAAAAAAAAGGGAACAACTCAGTTTTGAAAGTACGGGAGTAATTTCAAAGTAAGCATGTAACAAGACGCACAAGCTAATGCATGAGGCTGAAATTCTCACTGACAATGTGAGCCTGCTTTGCTGCACTGGAATGTGGGTCACTGAGGAAAGTGGAAATATGCTAATGCAATCCAGATGTTCTGTCCACTGGCAACTGTAACTGGACCTTAATTCCAGTTGGTTAATATTATGTTGTTTTTGGGCAAGTGGCCAATCATGGCCTTCAGCTTTGTCTTAAAGAAAACTATAAATTACGCTTGGTCTTTTGTTTCGAGGAAATCTCACCATGGTTTCAAGAGTAAAGGTCCTTGGCAACCTCTTTGAGAAAGGTTTTCTTTTTATGTTAACATGACGTGGCGGTCACTATTATTGTACAGTTGGAAGAGTAGGAAGAGTCACCTATGAAAAGTTATAATTTCAAATCAGATTCTCATTTTTCATGCAATATGAAAAGCAGGAAAAGAAGATGACAAGAACAAGGACTCCTGCAACAGATGGTCTGCCCCCCCCCACAGAGCCCTGGTCTCAACATGACGAAGTGATACAAGTATAAAACGCCAATATGAAAATGATGTTTCAAGAAATGACAGACTCAGCAAGCCTAAGTTCCTCCGGGCGTGACACGCATGGGTCATTACTAATGTGAATTTTACATCACTTCCTTTTTTAATTTAATTTACACACTACTTGTGTTACTGGGAAGCAATCTTCTGAGCGTGCCGGTAACAGCGAGTGTGTTTTTGTTTTCATTCCCTGTGCATGGGTGATTCAACCTGTCTGGTCAAAACTCATGAATGAATTTCCTACGCTTGAGTTTAGTGTTTCATTCAACAGTTACTGCTCTTCACTCAGATTTGAGCTTGGATTAAACACAGTTCAGCGCTACCGCTAATGCAAGGCGACCAAAGGAGTCTGTAGATCTTCACTGTTTACTCTTTATTTCAGCTTTTACACCAGAAAAACCTGTCCAGTTCTACTTTAGGATGTGTTTACTCAAAGGCTAACAAAGCAACGAACATCATTTTGTTTGTGAGCTCCACAATAATGATCTACACTTTCTATAC
The DNA here is from genome assembly GCA_037833715.1 of Toxotes lorentzi. Lineage (NCBI taxonomy): Eukaryota > Metazoa > Chordata > Actinopteri > Toxotidae > Toxotes > Toxotes lorentzi. Next base: position 20,651,065 of record JBBMJY010000012.1, read on the forward strand.
TGGTGGTGAACTGCACTGTTCGAGAGTAGATTTCTTTGTTATGTGAATTTGAGCCACTCAGGGTTAAAAGCTGGTGTTAAGCTTTCCTCATGCACAGATCATTCATTCTACAGGTATCAGGTGTCAACCACTCTACACTGCTTACAATATACACCATTTACAATATCCATTTAATGTCACTGTTTATATTGGGCTATTTTGTTTAAAATGACAGTTCAGTGAGCAGTTCCTCTTTATAGCAATACTGGAGGATTGATACCGGATTGTATATTTCATCACATTGTCAATGTGATGAAATATCCTGATCTGCCAGGTATTCATTTCTACCAGTAATGCTGTGCTGGAATGAATCTTAACTGTGTCAGTTTAATAATTTGCATTACGTTTGTGGTAATTTCATCAAAAGCAACTTTATATTGGAATATGAACCATGTGGCAGTTCTCTGTTCACTGTCCTATAATAATAAATCTCTTGAAACTAGATTTGGATCTACAAGAGATTTAATAAAGTCAGACCCAACTTTGTTTTTTCTGTACTTTGGTGGTACAGAGGGTGGTGGTGCCAAAAAAATTCGGATGACTAAAACCATACTACAACTTGGAATGAAGTAGCATAAACGTGAGTAAAAAGTTCATTTGTTCAGGACTATTTCCAGGCGTGGGTTTGGTGTTTTACTACACATTTACAGCAGCAAAAAAGTATAAGCGGGATTTACTCAAAATTAAAGCAAAAGCCCACCTTTATCCTAATGAAGAAGCCATCACCGTAAAGTCTCCAACCACTTTAGACTGTAGATGCATTGATACCAAATCAAACAGGATGTAATATTCTGTCTTCTGAGGGGCAAAGAGAACTGAAAACTGAACTGAAAGCTTGGTGAAAGCGGTGAAACCTCAAAAGCAAAGTCAAAACATTTGCTTTTATGCCTCCTGGTGTTGTGACATTAAAGGGAATTAACGGTGATATTAAGAGTTTTGCTCACATCTACTGGGGCATATTGGGAATTTCTTGGAGGACTAACTACTAAGTGCAGTTTTCCCCGCTCACCTGTTTACTTGCCGTTGTTCTGGAAAGGAGGACACAGGCTGGAGTTTTTTTTCTTTTTTTTTTTTTTTTGTGGTTTGTTTACAGATGTCTGCCGCCGCACAGGGAACCAGCCCGAAGCTAACGAAGGCGGGGTTAAAGAAAAAACAAGGAAATTCCTGGTGAGCTACTACAACGCAGGAAGGTAAAGTGTGCTCCTTTGACATGTAAAGTTTTAAATCTCAAAATGCTGCGTGGCACAAAACTAGTTACTCACAAGTTAACAGAGGCCTTTAACCCCTCAGTGCTAACTTGTCGTCTGCGACCGTTACACCGTGACTAACTTTGAGCTAACGTTAGCATATCAACTTGTGGATAGCAACGGTTAGCTAGCTGGCGAACGTTACATTACTTAACGTTAACTGTGAGGCTAACGTTAAAAAAAAAATCTGGGCATTGTGTGAGCAGTTATTGTCATGTCATAGTGAAAAACCCCACAACTAAACTTTAATCCTACTCCTTAATTGTTTGTTTGTTTGTTTGTAGTTTTTCTTGCTCTGGCTACTGTCTGCGGCTAGATGTCACTAAGTGATGTGAGAGGGGAAGCGCGTGTTTAATCACCCAGAACAGTTCAGGCGGGCGGTGTCATTACCGCACTTTAAATATGCTTTTTTTTTTTTTTTTTTTTTTTTTTTTTTTCTTAAATCAGTTTCTGTTTCATCAAAACCCTCGCATAGTTTTTCACAAATCTGCTGTAGGTGACATTTTAAACAGGCCAGTGTAAATACTAATAACCATGACATTGTCTCCAAAAATATAAAATATGATTTGTGTCTCAAACATAAATAGATAGTAGTCTAATCAGCAGACTTTAACAAAGGTGATGAAGTTGACCAGACATACATGAGTCAGGCCTCATCTGTAAAGTGTCTTCTCTTTCAAAACTAAACAATACTGTTTGAAAAGTCTTCTGAGAAAGCATAATTACCTTTCAGCCACAGAGCTGGTCAAGATATTGATATCGATTGTTTGTTTTTTTTTTTGTTGTTGTTTGTTTTTTTTGTTTGTTTTAAGTGCATAGAAAGTAAAGCAGAAGTACAAATATGAAACTGAGCTGTAATCATCATATGTTAATTTAAAGATCACTTCATTGGATGAACATGACTATTATGAGTGGCTTTACCATAGGTCTAAGGTACCCTAGTTTTCCCTTCTCAAGTTTAAGATTTAGCCTGCTCGCTACCTTGTTTTTGAAGCTGAATATCCAGTGTCACAGGGGATTAAAAGGTCTGTGGGTGCCTCTTGAAACTGCAAACCTTTGTTTTCGGCCTGCTGAACTCTTACATTTTGTCCCTCTCTGTGATCAAGATGAATGTGGGTGTAGCTCACAGCGAGGTGAACCCCAACACACGGGTGATGAACAGCAGGGGGATTTGGCTCACCTACCTGCTCCTTACCGTTGTGTTGCATGTCGTCCTGCTCAGCATACCTTTCTTCACTGTGCCGCTCGTCTGGACCCTTACCAACGTCATCCACAACCTGGTCAGTCAAAATGATATAAAAACCTGATATATGTATATAGAACTATACCACAACTATAGAAACCATTACATTTGACCAAAGATCCAACTGAGTTATCAGTCCCATCAAGACTGAAAACATAAGGAAACAGCTAGCCTGGTTCTGGCTAAAGGTTACTAAATCCACGTACCAGCGCTTCTAAAGATGACTAATTAGCACATTAGATCTTGTTTGCCAGAGTTGCTGGTAGAACTAATTGCTTTAATTTAAAAAATAGACATTCGTGCCTTTTTTTTTAAAAAAAATCCATCAGCAATTTCTTGATTTGTCGTCCCACTTCACTATAAAAGTGATCACTTCTGCTTGCTTATATAAAAAGTCTTAAAAAAAAAAACTGAGGAAAATTAGTTTCATAATTTACTGGTATGTTCTATTTAAAATGGTGCGCAATGCTTTGTGCTCTGTTAACATCAAAAATGAAAAACAATTTAAATCACTGAATTGCGGCATCTGCTTCTGTAAATCACTAGTACTCACACGTACAACATATTTGTAGTTGATATATACAGGGAATTTGAGTAAACATCCTCCATCCTGTCAGGTGGAGCATGTTTTCGAGACAGCTAATGATTCAGGTGAATTTCTGTGGAGGATTGCTTCTTGAGGATTGCTTCTGTAAAAGAGAAACCCATCTCTCTTTGTGGCTAACAGTGTTTGTGTCCCTCTGCGGTGCGTTTTGTCCTCCGCAGGTGATGTACCTGTTTCTACACACAGTGAAGGGCACTCCCTTTGAGACACCAGACCAAGGGAAAGCTCGTCTGCTCACACACTGGGAACAGATGGACTACGGTGTCCAGTTCACGTCTTCGCGCAAATTCCTCACCATCTCACCAATCGTTCTGTAAGTGGGCTTGGTGATCATATTTAAAGGTCAACTGCTGTTCTGTGAACTGTGAAGTTTCTCTTTCATTATGATGAAAGAGAAACCGTAGATAAATGTAGATAAATGCAGTTAAGCAGTTGGCTGGAATGGGTCGGTCTTGACTCACTCGTTCAGATGGCTGGTAATCTTCTGTGGCCTATTTCTAGACCATCAGGGAACAATGCTTGGCTAACTTGTTAAGTTTTCCTGTTCTCACACAGCTCATATGCAGTTTATAATGATAATGGTCACTTTTGATTACATACTTAAGCCTCAGTATAAGTGTTGAGCATGATGTTGTTGGTGCTACATTTACACCAATCTACTCTGTGTCTCTGCAGGTATATTCTTGCCAGTTTCTACACCAAATATGATCCCACACATTTCCTGATCAACACAAGCTCCCTTCTTAGTGTCCTCCTCCCAAAGTTGCCTCAGTTTCATGGAGTGCGGATATTTGGGATCAACAAATACTGAAAGAACTGACTGAACACTGGATTTTAACCACCAACACTGGACTTTAGTTTTTTTTTTGTTTTGTTTCTGCTGAAGTATTTTATGTTTAGAATTTAAAGAAATGAGAACCAGTTTGATTCGAACTGTACAGACTGTGTGGAGTAATATATGAAAGTTGCAGCTTCTGCTGCCTTTTGCAGCCTGAAAGAAGAGTAAATGCACCGCTGCTGAAAGTAATCTTTTTCCTTACTGACATTCCTGATGTTTGTTTGTCCAAAGCCAGACACTTTGCTCGTCTTCAAGTAAGAGCAAAATTTGAACTGCACTGCTTTCAAATGTGATGTTTGTTCATTATTCCGCCTCAAACGTAGCTTCTCTGTTACAATACAGCGGAGTGTCCGGTTGTCATGTTCAGGATGATAGTTGCAAGTTTCCTTTTTTTTTTCTTGCTTTTTTTTTCCTCGATTTACTATGAAGGATTTGCATTATTTGCCTTATGCATACACACGCCTACAATAAACACTGCACTCTTTGTTTTGCCATGACACACATAATCATGTAATTTTCTGTTTGATTTAAGAGCTGGATGTTTTTTCCTGCTTATAAAATGAGCGGTGACAGCTACATGATGTGCACACGTGGTTGTCTTATCTTTATTCCGCAGTCAAGAAGAAAAACTGCTAAATTCTTTTTTTTTTTTTTTGCGGAGGTTTAAAGAATGAATCGCTCAGTTGTGATCCAGTTTGCAAGCAGTGGGGAACTCCAGACACTTTACATGAAGCCATTATCAGGGGGCTGTGACAATGTTTACAATATGCTCGTGTATCCAAGGGATTCCCCCCCCTTCTGCATGCGATGTGGTCATGTTTGCATTGCAGTGAGGTGTCCCTGTTTGTGACGCATGTTTTAGGGAAGTAGCACACAGGAAATGCTGCAGCATGTGTATGTGATTACACTTTGGAATACGCCGACCCAAGCCTGGGAAACACATGCAAATAATGCAAGTTGTATCAGCTGTTTCAAACATGTTGTGTAATCGAGTATAATCATTTGCATCTGTCTTACTGGGGTGTTCCCTGCCTTCAAATGCTGCTCGTACAGACACATTAGTGTAAAGCGGCCAGAGAGGGGATGCAGAGGGTAGTTGGGCTAAATGTCACAGAGACATCAGATATGATTCACTGAAACTAGAGTGGGAGAGAAAGGATGAATGTTTTTTTCTCTCCAACATATACTGAAAGCTGCCTGATTTAAGATAACGCTATCTCCCAGTTCTGCTTCCACTTTAATTAAGTGTGAACTCAGTATATCTTGATGAAAGGCACCAGATATATCCAGTATATTACACTGTGGGCATGCACGATTCAGTGTGCAAGTTCAAATGTACGCCAGTCATGTTTGAAGCAAAGATTTACGTGGAAAGAAATTCCAGGACATGTCAGAGGTAATTGCAGATATGAGAAAGGTCAGAAATTTCTACCGAGCCGCAGATGCTAGACCTTACTGTGATTTCTTAGAAGTTAAATTTATATTTTAATGGACGATTTAAGATGTAACAGAGGCCCGGAATAGGAAAACCAAAGAAAAAAAATCACTTGTGGGATCAGGGGTTTTCAAATTAAAATGCAGTTTCACTTAAGATTCTAGATAACTGAGGAAAAGCAAAAGATGTCATTCATAATGCCGACTTTGAGTGATACATTTCCCAAGCACGCAGATTCAAACCGTTTACTGTGGTAGTTATAATCAAACGCAACTTATGGAAGTACTGCGTTTGATACAGTTCAGTACTTCCACAGGTTTGTGGTCTTCCTGCCACTGGTTATGGTATCTAAAGGCACTATCTCTCACGCAATCTACCAATGAAACTGTGAGTAACTGAGAAAAAATACCCCATAGTTGTTGTTCAGCTTCTTAAATGCAAGGATTTGCTGTTTTGTATCACTGTAGATCAAACATACTGTATTTTTTCATCAGTCCATTAAAAAAAAAACAATTTGAAGACATAAACTGAGTGTAGGAACCTCTTAATTGTTTTTTACATATAGAGACTAAATGATTAATAGAAAATGAAACAAATTAATGTACCAATTCCTCCAATTAAATGTATTGATAATATCAAAAGTAAAAGTACTCATTAAGCCCGTCAGTTATATTACTGGATTATCATTATGATAGATGCATGACTGTGTATGCATTATTTTATGTTGTAGCCGGCTGAAGAAAATTTGAACTACTTTATATACTGTTGGGTAGTTTAGTCCATAACAATGCATCATATTTTATAAACTGATCATATATTTTGTTTGTAAAACACTGATCTTCAAGGTAACTATAGCAGACAGATAAAAGTAGTGAAGTAAAAAGTACTACATTTGTCACTTAAATGTAGTACAGCAGTAGAAAAATGGAAATATTCAAGTACCAGTATCTCAAAATCGTTCATAGTTCAGTATTTGTTACTTTCCACCACTGAAGAAATCCTTTTTTATTAAAGGATTTTGCTTTCAAATCCATTACATAATTAAGTCCTAGTCCTAATAGTTTTAATAAAATAATACCAACACATGCAGGTTAGAATTCAAATATTTAGATTTTTTATTCAAAATACTTTAGGACCCCTCCACTGATTTATGTCCATTAAAATGAATTGAAATGCGTCAGGACCAAACATTTTCTCCCCCGAGCAGAAATGTGGAATAGTAACTACCACCATTATCATGCTGCTGTTCAGAGAGGTGTGAACTTATCACAGTGATGCACACACATGTAAACTGGATGCTCTCGTTGCAGTGAGTCCGTTTAGAGCCTAAAGGTTGTAAACAGTATGTTCTGAAAACTAAAACCTTTTGCAAGCCATGACTAAAGACAACACAACTCAAAACTACCATCACCCAGTGAACGTTCTGCTTCCTTTGACCTCCAACCAGTAACGATCACCGAGTTTGAGCATGTTTTTAAACTCAATTGTAATGCAATTACAATTACCTAAAATGGCTTAGGTGCACATTCTTTGAAACTACATTACAATGAATTTTTTTTTTTTGATATGCTGATAACAGATCTGACCACACTGTTCTGTCTGTGGCTGTCTGTGACTTTTTGTTGAAAGGTGGGACACAAGTTGGCTCCTGTGACTGAAATGACAATCAGGGGTTTTCTTAAACCATCCTCCACAGTACATCAATTGAAGTCAGTCTGGACGTTCGCACAGACGCCGTGGAGAGCTGTTCTCTGACCACCTTTCTGAAAGGCAATAATAATAATAATTGTCTTTTTTTTTTTTTTTTTTTTAAATACATCTCCAACGCTGTGCTCACTCTCACTCTGGTTTCATCATAGGCTTCGTGTCCTCGACCTCATCCTCGTCGTCAGTGTCGAAAAATTCATCCTCAAAAAACGATCCCCCAAAACCATATTCCTGAGCGTGGACGGACACCTCATTTGGCATCAAGTGAGGTGACCCTTCAATAAAATCAGCAAACCTGTGGATTATAGAGACGCATCAGCAACACATTTTGTGTAACATGTTAAATATAACCATGTACTAGTATTCAACAGTACCGAAATACCACACATACACTGGTATGTACAATAGAACAATAACATTTGGCTACACTTCGGTAAAAGAATAGACCTTACTGTTTATGAACAAATTGACTCTAACCTGTAACGCCGCCACAAGGTTGATAATTCATGGTTTCTAGTGTCATTTTGGAGAGATTCGTATTCAACACGTACCTCAACACAAAAATGGACACACGCAACCTACAGAAGTAGTTCACTGTAAAATAAAGTATTGTCTGTTCATTAGTGACTCAGACAGCCCCCACAAGTCAGTCACACTACCAATCAAACAAATATATTTGTTTGCACAAGTGTTTAACCACTTTAACAGCACCCACCTAAATCATCACTGACGCAGACAATTAGTTTTAGAAGTCACACAATTAGCTAAATGGAGATCACCTGTGTGCAGTGACGGGATTTCAATTGATTGTAGTATTAATACAGCTGTACTGTACCTGGAAGGTCCAGCTTTTGGTGAGTCAGTATTATGGTAAAACCTCAATACTCTAGTTTCATCTTTGTCAATCAGTTTAAAAAAAAAAAAAAAAAACCCACACTGAATGATTCAGCGATATGTGATGATAAAACATGAAAACTTCCATGCAGCTCAATTCTTTTTATAAGCACTTTATTAAATCACAACAACATTATCTCTTCATGGTAAGAGTCTAGTGAGTTATTAGCCAGCTCCAAATTTACGCACACGTGTACATCAGCAGGGTTTCTCTGTTCCTGTTAAACCAAGGCTGGGGCTGAGCTCAAGGCATCTGTTAAGGATGTCATGTGTTTACATGTGTAGGAACTTAAAACAAATTTTAAAATATTTTAAAAATCACCTTTTCGGGGACTGAAGCCTTGACACTGCCTTCCACGGGCTGAACTCTGGGCTGTTACAGTACTTCCTCAGCTCTTCCAATGCACGTCGAGTCTCTTCCTCCCCCTCCTTCTGATACTCCTCCTCAGTCAACAGGCGACGTGGCTCTGGCCTCCATTTAACATACTGTCTGATTTTCCTGCACAGCACAGCAAGCGCTCAAAAAAATCTTTTAATCATTTGAACTGAATATGGCAACTGATGCTAAAGGGAAATGCAATGTAACACGGGCTGTTTTTTATGTCACTGCTATGACCTTCAGTTGTTCAGCAAATGTCAATTTGGATAAATCTAAGAGGCTGAGATAAGAAGACATCATGTAAGACTTTTCAAAGAATGAATGACTCTTAAAATAAAGCTAAAATCCTCAAAAAAAAAAAATTAGTATCAGAAACTCTTGTGCATACAACAGGAGTCAGGAACATCATATAGTCTCAGTGGATTTTCATTTTAATATAGTACAGTACTCTTACGCCACCTTCTGTCAGCTTTAAAACACCCACCTCCACGCACTGACTACCATAGAGACTGGGTACTCCAGATTTTTGGAGAACAAAGCTGCCACGATGATAGCGAACGCAACTTGCTGAATCTGGATCCCTAAGTAAATGAGGAACAGGCCAAACAGCTGCAGTGTCCACGACAAGATGTTAATGCTCTTCTCGTCCACCAGAGGACCGTAACGGTAACACACAGCAAAACTGATGAATCCCACCACCGCTACATAGCCTGACACAAAAAAAAAAAGAGAGAAAAACTAAACAGAAATATCGACTTACACAGCGTTAAAAAGCTAAACTGGTGAGCTGTACAACACATAGTGTCTATAGATTGAAGCATGTATACTTAAGCAGAGCTGAAACGACTGGTCGAAAAATGAGTTGGTCCGTTGGCTCAATCATCAACTATTTTAATAATCAAGTCGTCAAATATTTGCTGTTTCTGGCTTCACAAATGTGAGGATTTGGAGCTTTGCTTGGTCACACATGATGGTAAACTGAATATCTTTGGATTCTTGACTGTTGGTCTGACAAAACATGAAATCTGAAGATGTCACGTTGATCTGCAGGAAATTATGATGGTCAGTTTAAACATTTTTCCTGACAAAACAATTCATCAAAAAAATAACCAGCAGATTAATCGGTAATGAGAATAACTGTTAGCTGCAGGCCTAAACTGAACACGTTTACGTTTGGACTGATGGTAGGTGAAAACGAGGAATTTGAAATTATAATAGGAATTTTTCATTATTTTCTAACATTTAAATGACAAAACAATTAATTCACGAATTGTGAAAATAACTGGCAGATTAATCAATAATGAAAATAATCATTAGTTGCACCACTATACTTAAACATTACATGGTACAGAAGAATGTTTCCAATTCCAGGAAGTTACAGTCTCTGTAAAGTTTGTGTTGGTGAAGCATCTGTACCTAATACCATGTGCCAGTGCTCTCGCAGAATTGTGCTGAGGTTCCTGCAGACGAGCTGCATGGCGTACAAAGAGAATGAATAGCCGCCAACGATCAACAAATAAAAAGGGCTTTTCTGTGGAAGCAACAAACACAAAGTGATTAAGATATTTAAGGGTCCAAAGTGATTTAACCTATAAAATCAGAGATATGAGAGGACAATGAAACACCTTACCTTTGGCAAAAAGCGTGCCAGAATGAAGAAGAGGATGATGAGAGAGGCAATCATGCCTGAGCTCATACCAGCAGAGTAGTAGAAAACCTGACTCCTTCATGTAACGGAGAAAGAAATTGAATTAATTTAAATTAATTTAATTAATTTAACTTTAATTGAATTGAACGTTAAGTCAAAATTACCTGCTGAGTGAGTCTGCAAAGACAAACAACAATGCCCCAGAGAGGAAAACCAAAAACAGATAGATATCAAACTCTGCAAGAAAAAAAAAACAGTCATGTATTAGCATATTAGACATTTAATATCTGTCAGTGATCAGAAAATGAATTTGTCTATGACTTACTGCGAAGGGGCTTGATAGTGTACTGAGTTTTTTCACTGGGATCGATCTTGAAGCATGTCTTCTTGCTGAACAGGCTGATGTTGATGGTGGTTTCATTGTGCTGCTCACGTAACATGCTCTGAAACCAGCCCCAGAAACTGAAGCGCTCCAGCTCCTGCAGCTCCTCCTCGCCTTCCACAGTTTCCACCTTGAACACGTTTGAACTCGACACTTTGACCTGCCAGAAATCTTCAGTTATATTAAGGAACTGCTAGAACAAAGTATGGTAACATATAACCAGTTTTAACAATAACTGTTGACACTCCCTGAAAAATGTATTGCACAGGCCTCTTTCCCCCCTGATGTAAAACTCCAAAACCACATTTTCACATTTGTTACTGAGAAGGAGCTGTGATAACATCACTTTTTCTTTAACATTATCTCATATTTTTATCTCTCATTTTGTGATTTAGTGAGTCAGTTAAATTTAAAACTTAAACACCTCTGTGTTTCGCTGAACACCAGTTATATTCAAGTAACTTACCTGAATTCTTGTCCATGTTTGCCTCCAGGATGGCACAATGGAGTTTTTGTAACAGAACCGGTTGGGCCCTGACATAACATACTCTGCTCCATCCCGCAGATCAATTACTGGAAGTTTGTTACCTGGGTTTAATAAGCAGAGACACGTATGAAACACTACATGTGTTTCTTTCTAAGCTGGCCTATCACTAAGAAGAGAAATGTGACATGAAGAAAGATTTAAAAGATGATGCCCATTGTTTTTAATTTACTAAAGTCAAGTATTTAAAAGATAAGGCTGGTGTTGTTCTATATTTTTTGTACTGTCAATTAATCCAAGAAAAACACCAAAACCAACAATGTGTTAGTTTGACTCTCGAAACTTAGCAACTTTCCTGCCTCGTCTTAAAAAAAAAACACAAAATGTGTAATTTAATTTTTTTTAAAAGGTCATTAATTTCCTAATTTTCTAGCAAAATATAAATGGAAATATCTTCTACAATTTAACAGTGCTTGGCTTTGTGCTGTTGCATCGTTTATTTGATCTGTTACAAGCTAATATGTAATGATTCTTGTCACCTTGATCTGCTGTAAAACATAAATATAATGTTTGTCTTGGAACAAAGCCACACAAACATATCTTCACTGAAATTTGTAGATTAAGTCTACTGTGCATGAGATGTAGCTGGAACTGAGCTCTATGACAACAAACATGTTTTATGTTTTGCTGCTAATGGCACAGGAAACACTCCACAGACAGGAGAAAGAACTGATTCCACTGAATATCATACATGAAACTAAAAAGAGGCTGGCTTCTAAAACAGGACAATGATCCAAAGATCATTCCAAAATCCACCATGAACTACTTCAAGAAACAAGCTGAAGCGTTTGGAGCAGCCCTCACAGAAAGACAGGATCTCTGGGTAGATCTGAATCATGCTGCATCCTAACTCCTAAAAACATATCAGAACTTGAAGTGATCATCGCAATTGTCTTTATTTCTTGGTTGTTCCTGTCACACTCAGTTAGATGTCCTGCACATACACTCACTTGTCATTTTTTTAAGAACACCTTTTTAAGAACACCTCTTTGCATTATACAAAGAGGTGTGTCTGTTGTTTAGCCAACCCATATTGATTTGAATGGGGTGGACGAAATAACAGAAACACATGTCAACATAATGCAATGCAGTTCAGCAGCACCAAAGACTATTCTCCAAAATCAACACAGAGTTAAATAAACACCTCTTTAACACAGTTTCAACAAAAACTGAACAATGAAGCCTTCATGAAGGAGGATTTATTGCAGGACTTGTATTAGACTGCATTAGTTTTAGCTGGTGCAAATAAAAGTCACTGAATAGCGAGGAGGTGTTTTTATTAGACGTACGTCGGGAATAACATAAGGCTGGGACTGTAGCAAATTAAGTGGTTTAATTACGTCTCTCCTTTTAACAGAGACAAATATCAGAGGATAACATACAGCAAACTTGTTTCACCACAGCATAGACCAAAAACAAGCTAACATGAGTTAGCTTGACCAACGATACTTGTTTTAAATACGTATCATACACATTAAAGCCTCTGTTATTCTTACCCGTATCCTGGTGTGAGGTTTGAGGTAAACAGATGAGAAGCGCCACGAAAACCATTAATTTAGCGCTTACTGAGATGGAACCGTTTATCATTTTCATGCATCCCGCCATGATGAGAGCACCGCTTCGGTCCTCTTACGTCTTGTCCCGCCCTTTCCTCCTCCGGCATGTCCGTCGAGTGACAGGCCGTACAGCCAATCACAACTCCAGACTAGATGTCGTCATTGAGAAGGTATGTTCAATGTCTCCACGTGTGTGTACATGTTTCTAAATCACTACTAGACCAATGTTTACACTATGTCGGGAGAGATTTTTAATGTATATTAAAAACCCCATGCTGACTCCATATCTTTTGGGTTTGATTAATTTGATTAACTGCACATTTATTAGACATCTGCTCATCTGAAAAACAAACTACAAGGGCCACTCCGTTTGCCATATTGTGGGCCCCAGTCTAGTAGAATAAGTCTGTGTCAAAATCTAGTTTTTACTGAGCTCATTTGTTTTAAAGTTGTCTTTCATCTAATTGCTTCAATTTTTCTTAATCTGATGCTATGTTTTAAAATAATTGAAAGTTTTTTGCAACTCATTTCAAAATACTGCTGGCCAAATTGAAACTCTTTTGCTAAAACTGTGTACCTTTGGTGCAGACAAGATTACCTGTAGTTTGACATTGGTGGAGTAAGTAAATATGAGGAGAGATAATGAGGCGGCGGAAGCTGAAGCTACTCTTATAAATAAAGGTTTACTAGTGGATTTGTCCTATAAAAACATGGGTGTGAGCGTTAGTGTGAGCTTAGTAGTAAATTTAAAGTTCCATGGAAAGCAAACAGTGGAACAGTGAGTGAACTGTGGAATAATAGAGAAATTGCATCTCTGTAATGTTACACCACTAGATAGCAGCAACCAACCCTTTCTTAGTTCCACATGTGAAACAGGAACTTGCTTCTGAAATAAAGGTAATTTATTTTAATTTTGTCTTGTTAATTTTATTTGAAAGACAAATTGTCATCCACCTAGAAGCCAAAGTATTTATACAAGGACACAATTTCAGCAATCTTGGATTTGGGGGAAAAAAAATATTAATTTTGGATTTTTCTTTCCTTTTCTTCCTCTTTCTTTGGTCAGCAGAAAGTAACTTTTAAATTGCAATGTGCAATGTAAAACAGGACCAAACACGGACTAAATGTATTGACGAAAAAACATTTTAGATGGGAGTCCTTGTGAAACAGAAAGTAGCTACAGTTTTTTTTTTTTTTATTGGACCCCTGTAGCTGAATAGAAACGATGGGCACTCTGGTGGCTGAATGGTTACAGTGCATGCCCCATAACCTCAGTGTCTTTGGTTCAAATCTGACCTGGGACCCTTGTCTCTTTCTATGACACCCTGTCTACCTCTCTACTATTAACTTTCAAATGAAAGTGTCTGGGGGCCATCAGATGAAAATCCATCAACTTGAAGATGCTGACAGCTTAGGAAGGTCTAATTAACAACTTTGAAAACAACTGTTGTCCATTTGGGTGTCCCAGATCCAGGGCTTTTTTTTTTATTTTGGACTCTGCTTCTTCTTTTTTTCTATATTAATACTAATGATAAACTATTTTAAAACAAATCCTGTCACCTCAGCAGTCATAAGGTGTTTTATATGGGAAAATTGAGACTAAAGCATTTTAGCTCTACAGTTACAACAAAATCAGGCAAATAAAAGTTCAGGAAATAAAACTATAAAATACACCACAAGGAAAAAAGATGAATAAACTAACAAAGTAAAATACACAAAAAGGGAGATAATACATATTAGAACTGGAAAAGTAAAACAACATGTAGCTATTGACAGCTTCATTATCTGACAGTCTTTTTATACACCCATTTAACTCAAATTCTAACAATGAGGTTAAAAAGGCATATGGCTCACCTGACCTGATAACATTCAGATCATGAACTTCATCATATACACTGAATCAGCCCTCTTTGACGCACAGGCCTACAACACTGCCTGTGGTCTAATGGCTCAACCACATGATGCTGCATTTCAGCTGTGTTACCACTGTGGACTCACAGCTTACAGCCCCACTACAGCAGTCAGAGGTGCTGTATAACAGCTGAGCATTGGAGAGCAGTGAAGGTTAAACCGAACTCTTCTCCAAGATACGAGTCAAAGTGACCAAACATAAGAGGCATACTTGTTTATTAACCAGTGAACTAAATAGTGTACTGCTTTATTTACACAAACCAAATTCAGTTTCTGAGCATGATTGGAGCTATAGGGTGGAATTTTACATCAGCCTGACCAGGTCAGACGATCAGCCCATTATGGTCTGCTCAGGTATGTGGGACACTCAGGAGTTTGTTTTTTGATACGCTTGTTTTACAGTGAGACCTATTGAGGTCAACAGCTTGATCCACTTCATTCACCTTAACAGGAGTAATGTGAGAAAATATGCAGCGTGAGTCAGAGGTTCCCCACTGAGCACTGAATTACAAGAAAGCTCTGACAAACCTTTACCTTTTTTTTTTGTCTAAAATGATCATTACTTGGAAATGGAACATGTTTAAATACAATCTTTAAATACTGACTTTTTCCACTTCACTCACAAAGACTTGTGACTTTTACCACATGACCATAACTTTGAGCAACAAGTTCCCTTTGGTCAGTCTCACACACCGATCAGTTGTGGCCATTAAATATGCTCATGATGCTTACTTCACCAAAAAGATTTCTGGCTTAAAGGTAAAGCACAAACAATGTCAATTTATGATCTTAATTCAGCCCGTAACCTCATTTGACGTGAACAGTCACAGCGTCATTTGAATTCTTTGAAAATGTTGTTTAATGAGACAGTTATTCAGAGGTCTGAGGACGTTATTCAGTGTGTGAAAGAGGAAACATTTGAGGAGACTAATTTTTTTACAGGCAAACCTTTGACACATTCTCCTGCGGATGTAATAGATTTTGAATCAGCATTAATAACTATTCTTTTTTAAGAGATGGGAGACTGTGACTGGAAATGGGTGGAGACAATCTGATTCATATATTGCACATCACCCTCTAATGCTGCTGTAATTTAGGATGGATTGATCATTTATGCCAAAGAAATAGGCCAATTTGCTGTTGACCCTTACACACAACCTCACACCCTCTGTGCATTAGGTATGTACCCTAGTAGACTATACATTCCCTTGCAATAAGTTCTGGTTTGGGATTTTGATTATTTACAAATGTGTTCAGTTACTGTCACCTCTGAAGCACAATATCAATCAAGGTGGGTCCTGCTTTATTCGCTAATTTTCCGGCTGTGTCTTGTGGAGGGGTCCTGTATCACAATCGAGTTTTAAGACCTTTATTGTTTTAGTTCAATTTGTCCTCACGTTCTTGAGTGGAGCTGTGTTTTATCAAAGTGCCACCGTCTGAGACACACAGAATTCTTACTACTGTTTATAGCACATGAGGCCTGGCTGCATAGGTGTTCATGGGGAATTTGAGGCAGCAGGGCATGCATTGGGGTAGATGGGGGGCCTATGGCTGGGGCCCCTCAACAGGTTGTGGAGCCACGACTCCATAAAACCAGACAGATTGCAGATTAATTGAAAGATGGATTTAAATGCGGTAATCAAACACTGGACAACGAATACAAATGTAGGGATTTGTTTGTAAAAAAAAAAAAAAAAAAAAAAAAGTCCGTTTTTGAACATAGGCAGGAGAGGTGTGTTTAACGAGGAGACCGTGAAGGCAGCAGCAGCAGCAGAAGAAGTTCATGATAACTGAGAAGTTGTGGAGGAGGCGAGGAGCCGAGAGGGAGGGACTATAAACGGGACGAAGTAGTCAGTCGAAAATTTCAACATATCGCCGCCTGATCCCCTCACCGAAGGATTACAAAGACTTCTTCTCAAAGGTAGGCCTTAAAAAAATACTAACGGCCGAAATAGCGAAGTTAAGAGTTAAGAGTTTTTGCTAACCTCCCCCCATTTTCCTATCCATTTTTTTTTTTTAAACGGAGCGTTTAACGATTTATTTCTCAACTAACGAAGTAGTTGTAGAAAAAGAAGATGGAACCGAAACCCTCTTAGCTGTCTGTGTGTTTATCTAAGCCAAACGCAGTTGTTAAACGTTTCACAAATCGAGTTAGAGGAGCCGCTGTGGTTGATGTAATTGGGCCCGTGACAAAGCTGGTATTGTTGTTAACGCAGCCGTGATTAACGGTGCGGGACTGGGCTCGTCGGACTCTTGCTTCTTCCTCAAAACTGTCACACTTTTTTATTATTATTATTATTATTATTATTTTACGGCCCATATGGTGTGTTATAAAGGCCTGTACGCATTGAATCACCTTAAACTTCCTCTTTTTTTCTCTTTTTTTTTTTTGATGGCTCGTTTACTGTCGATGCAAATTCAGAGGCGCCTCTGAACTTTGATTAGTCTTTTAATAAGTATACCTGAGATATGTGTGGAGGCCTGTCATTGTCTGGGTCTGTTCACTGATCCACATGTGTAATATAGAATAAGTAATGCAGTTTGTCACAGCTGTCGTCCGCATGGTTGAAAGGCCTTTTATAGCTTACAGCTCGTACCAGTTGCTTTCCCTCTGAAAATGACTCAGATCTTCCTTTCTGCTGCTCGTATTACAGGTGATGTAATGTTCATGTACAGCATTTGTGCCTTGGAAATGCTGGAAAAAGGAAATTTACCACAAGCTTGTTTATGTCTTTCCTCCAGGAAACTGATCCTCATCAGCCATGGGCGTAGAGGGGGGACTGAAATGCGTGAAGTTCCTGCTTTTCTTTTTCAACTTCATTTTCTGGGTGAGTGTCGAGCCAGCCACTTCTTCAACTGTTTACTGTCGAAAACGGCAGCAGGGTGGGCGCAGACATCACCTAAACTCAGAGTTACTGAGAAGAGAAGGGGTCGACATTTAAAAGCAGCCAGGGAGCAGACGGGAAATAAAGCCAGGTTATGTTTTCCAGTGTGATTTGTCTTATCCAGATAAATCAGCTTATTTTTATAGGCAGTCTGACATATTTTCACTGCAGAACTCGTTTTGTGATATTTGTTCTTCCTGCCAGCCCCATGACCGAGCAGGAATTATGGCCTTGATACCCTACTTTAAGGTTAACATACAGTATGTAGTCATCTGTAAAATCAGCTGACGGGCACCCACGCTCAGATATCCTATGACAGTCCCGCTTGTTTTTTTTTTCTTCACGAAGACTTGTAGACTGACCCACATGTTGGGGGGAAAAAAAAAAAAAAAGCTGAAAGCATGGATGAACCTGAGAACCTTCGTCACAGATATATCCTGAGCCTAACGCAACGTTTCCTGTTTGTAACCTGCAGTTTCTTCATGGTGTGTTCAAGGGCTTTGGGGTGAGAGGTGGTGGTGTTGGAATGTGAATCATATGACCACATTTCAAAGTGTAATAGTATCATGTGACTCATCCAGATCAACGTGTTTTTCTTTTTTTTTTGACACAATACCACTTACAGCTTTTAACAGTGGTGTTTACACAGTATACTGCAGCACTGAGTTGCAATCTGATAGTCATTTCACACAGGGCAAGAGGAAGTACAGGATGACAAAGCTGTATTTATTGTCTCTTTTTTTATCTGCTTGCCACTACATTATAGTGTGTTACAGACCATTTATTAAATTATTCTACACCGTCTATAAATGCTAAACAGGGCTTAAAGTGTATTTATTTTTGACTTTTTTTGATTTAGACTTTGACTACACAGCATTTTCATTATTGATGCTAACACTGCTATTTAGCATTTTTAAGCAGCATATAAACATTTAATATAGATTTAATGAAAACAGACTTAAATGTTATTATTATTGCTCTGTTTGCTTTTTCTTTTCACTCCTCTTTTGCGACGTCAACCATTAGCCATCTATTTGACTCAAGCTTAAATATTGACACTGGCGGTGCCAACAAGGACAGGTCTTTGGCTGCAGTGAGGACTTAACACGGATAACATAAACTTGGCTGATAACGTGTCAGCTGACATTAAGACTGCTGACTTCCAGCGTAAATGTGTAGATTTTTATCAAGAGCATTTTCTTTTTATTATTTTAACTTTAAACATCGTTTTGTTTAGTTTTTTTTTTTTATTGAAAACATTGAAGAGCTGTAAGACCAGTTTGGCTGGGAGCTGTTGTTCCTGGGGCTTTCGTTCATTTGTGTACAGTGACTCAACAATACTGCTTTTATAGGAAGAAAAAAAAAAAACAATGCAGCTGCCTTATCACTGAATCGTCTATATTAACCTGCAGATGAACATATGTCTCTATCCTGTGCTACCACATGACGTGTTTGTATGTGTTTGTTTTTTCTGAGTGACATTTATAGTAACAGCGATAAAAAGATAAATAAAAATGCCCAGTCTGACTCTCAAATTACACAGTGTTTATAATCTATGTGGTTATAACTTTACAACCACACCTTTTAATTATTTATTAGTAGAGCGTAGTTGATAAGTAAATCAACAGTGGAACAGTTTTATCACTCAGTTAATATTCTAAGTCATATCTCAAAGTTATTATGCCAAGAACCTACTAGCACGAGTCTCTCAAATAAAAATATTTGCTAGTTTTCTTTCTTCTGTGATAGTACAACTAATATTTTGGGCTTTGGACTGTTGGTCAAAAAAACACCATAAATATGTATATATATACATAAACATGTATATATATATACATAGTTATATATACGCGTGTGTGTGTGTCTTATTGCTTGTGAAGTCAGAACCAGTGACAAGTCCTGAGTACTTTTTGCCATGTGATCAGTGTTTCCTGTCCTCTGTTCAGTCTTAATCTATCACCTGACCACTGATGTGCTCATACACGCACTGTCATCGATGCATCATCATACAGGCGTCTCTTTTAACACACATTTTAGTACCAATTCCAAAGAAATGTTGAATTCTTGTGAACATACTAGGCCACTGCACCACATGTACGCAGAAGGCGAGTTGTTCACTATGGGAACTTAAAGTCGGATGTTTAGTGTTCCTGCTGCTGTCAGAGTTTGTCCTCGAAGGCCGATTTAATGAGTTTTAAGGCTGGCAGTGACTTGATTTGTCAGCAGGATTACTCAAAAAGTACTGAACCGATTTGCACCTACCCTTTTGGAGGGATGGTTTGGTGTATAATCTGTAGGAAAATAGCAAAAATCCCATCACAGTTGTCAAAACCCAAAGATATTTAGTTTGAGAAATAGGAACTTGGAAATGTTTGTCATTTTTACTTGATGAATATCAAAATCGTGTCAGATTATTTCCTTTCAATCACCTAATTAAAGATTAATTATTTCAGCTCTGGGGGTTAAATTCCCCTCTGATCTCAGACTGAATCCCACCACAGCTGTGTCTGTGTTCACTGAACTCACTACACTCCGTCACAGTCAGAGTAAAGGATATCGAGTCCTCTGTCATGTTTGCTTTGTTGCTCATTGATCCCAGATGGTCATGGCCAAACAGTTCACCCACACAATGTTTGTTAAAGATGCAGTGAACTGCTCTTGTCACTCCACCCAGAAGAGTGACACATGAACATCACAGATTATCATGATCATTTTACATCTGCTTTCAGGAACTGAAGACAGTTTCCGCTTCTTCCATTTTGTCAGCATTAGTGTTCACCAGATGATCAAATAAAACATTACATTTTCCACTATACACTCAGATCAAAGAAACGCACGAATAGAGCAGAAACGATCCCACAAATTCCACTCTAAACTAATCTTTTCCTTTTCTGTGCAGTTATGCGGCCTAGCCTTGATTGTGGTGGGAATCGTGGCTCAGGTGGGCCTGCAGTACCCCTTCAAAATCCGTGATGCGACAGCCTCAGGGGGTCCTATCGTCCTCATTGCGGTCGGCGTGGTGATTTTCTTCATCGCATTCTTCGGCTGCTGTGGAGCCTGGAAAGAGAACTACTGCATGGTCACAACGGTAATTCATGTAGCTCGGTATCTGTAAATCTTAAAACAACAGCTGAGCTAACTTTGCTCTGAGTACAAGTTAATGACTAACACGTCTGCTAAACATGTGTAATGTAGCTTAGAGTAGTATTTAAGTATTTTTCATTTCTCTCTTTCCTCAAGTTCGCCATCCTCCTCTCCCTGATCATCATTGCTGAGATTGCCGCAGCAATTGCTGGATACATCTTCAGAAACAAAGTGAGTGTATGAATTCACAGGGGTGTGTGTGTTATATAAGACCCTGCAGAATGTGTGGTGTTTAACTTCGGCTGCCATGTTGTGTCTCCCATTTAGCTCTCAGCTGTCGTCCAGGATAGCCTCACTGATATGATTTCCGGTTACAACAGCAGCACACCTGAATTCAGAGCCAGCGTGGATAAACTGCAGGAGGATGTAGGTTCAGCGTAACCTTTCCTACTCACTGTTTACTTAGTCTGACAACACCTTCATATAACACTGCTGCATCCTGTTAGTGGGTGCTGCATGGCACTACATTGCATTTCTTTACACCATTTGTTATGTTCTCTCAGTGCACACGTCATGTGAAGCCCCATAGCTGGCACATGCATATCAAATGTTTTTCATTTGCACTTGCAGTTGAAATGCTGTGGTGTGAACAGCTCTTCTGACTGGAGAAACTTCAGCCCTGATAGAAACTCGGTGCCCGACTCATGCTGCGTGAACGTCACTACAAACTGTGGAGTCGGGACCATGACAGACCCGACCAGAGTGCACCAGGAGGTAAACCCCCAGTGACTAATGCTTTTGTTGTGAAGTCAGTGAACACGAGATTTAGTTAAAGTTATAGATTGATGTCATCTGCTGCATGGACTGTAAACCCCTATTAGGGTCATTTGTGATTTTGGGTCATATAAGTAAAACAGTGAAGAAGTATAGAAAACACAAGCACTAAAAAGTGTCTCTCAAAAAACAGGCCGACCGGTGGAGTGTGCAGATTCTAACTAACCTTTCTGTTTTTCTGATGCAGGGTTGTCATGATGCTGTGGTGGCTTTACTGAAGAAAAATATCCAGTGGGTGATAGTTGCAGCTCTGGTTATTGCTTTCCTGCAGGTGTGTAACACTGATAAACTAAACAAAATTCTTAACCAGTTTGTTTTTAGGTAACACTCTCACACACAGAAATAGAACACAAAAACGCGCTATTTATTTTTCAGTGGCGTAAACGTGTTTTACTTTAACGTCATTTTAACACATTACTTTTCAAGTTTGATCTAAATTCTAATATCTGTTCTATTGTAAAACTTTGTGCTATACTTTACTTTACGTTCCCATATTCAGCATTTATAGCTGTATACAAATATTTAATAAATGGTTTATCACACCCTATAATGTAGTTGTAAGCCATAGGATTTGTCAGAAACTTCATCTTCTCCTAACAGGAGATATTTTATAAAACTACAACTGTGTTTTACTGTCCCTCCCGAAGAGTTATTTGAGTTTCATTGCAGGCAGTTTAAGAAAAACTAAATATGTCAGAGATGCTAATGTCAGTGTTCTCTCTTTGTGATCGTTTTGCTTCCAGATTATGGGCATTGTGTTCGCCTGCTTGTTGATGAGAGGCATCCGTAGCGGCTACGAAGTCATGTGATTCAACTTCACCTTTGAGTAGGAGCTGGCTGTTCGGGTCATGCTTATTGGGAGCTTCACTTTGAAACTTTAAATATGTTGATCTTAGAATTCAGAAATAATGCACAGAACAATATATTTTCCCTTGTATTGATTTTGGATTATATTTTCATAGGTTACCAGTATCTGTCCTTCAATGCTGTCCATGTGTAGGAACGCAAAATGGTAGAAAAGATTCATGTCCACTTTATTATATATGTTCTTGCTGGTCTTGAGGAATTCTAACATCTTTTACTTTGCTTGTTCTGGTTGGGACTTCGGATGTGTTTTGGATGAGTTTTTATTTTTTGATGGTTCCAGGCTGACTGCCAGTTTCTATTTTTATTAAAGACTCTTTAAATTACATATGCGTTTGTTGTAAATATGTGTAAATACAAACAGGGAAAATAAATGTACCATTTAGGTATTTATTTCAGACACAGTTCCATGAAAATGTATATAATATTGGCACAGCAACACAATATTTAAAACTTACAAACAATAGTGCATTAAAAAAAAAGGTTCATAAACAGAACATAACGTACAACTCATATTTAAGATGTATTGTGCCAGTTCTTGCAAAAGGCACAGGAAGCAAATTACAGTTCCTATTTCAATCTTTACAACACGAAACACGAGCATAAGGGAAGTGCAGTTCCTCTTTGTACGGTCACCCTGAAGTAGGCAGAAAGCTTGAATGAAATGCTGTGCTCACGTGTGGTCTTACCAGGAAAAGTCATTCAGCCTCCAAAAAGCAAGAAAACATCAAGTAAACGATAAAGTGCCGTCACAGCTTCTTTTTTTTTTTTCCAGACAGCCTGTAACTCCTGTGCTGCATCAAAAAAAGGTATAAGAGAATGACAGTCAGCATCTCACCACACAAACAAGCATGCATGTTTTTGCATCTCTGTCTATTCAGAAGCCTGCTACTACTATCTACTGCTTTTTGATGTCGACCCGTTCCTTTTTTTTTTCTGACCGCGAGTTCTTTGCATCAAGACTGTTGCAATAAAACTCCTCTGTTACAGGATATCTAAAGTTAAGCCATGACCAGCATTATCCACACTAAAAAAACAAAATGGGAGAGCAGAGCACACAGTGAGGTATGAGGACATACAGTACGTTTAATGTGAACATGTAAAAACATGCTCACATAAAACCTTCCATCTTATCTGGAATGTGTCTGAACAATTGTACTACTACTCAAGCAAGATATCACGAGGCCACAAAGTTCTGCTGAACTTTCACTTAACATCCTCATGTCTGCGTAGCTTTGTAAATGATGCGTGTTAGCTTAGAAGTAAACAGGCGGCGAGTCAGCGCCTCGATGTGGTAACAAGCTTGAGATACAGCAACAGGCCAACGCATTACCTCAGTGTCATCATTTAATATAGTTCAGTGCATCACAATTAGTTTAACTGCACCAAGCAAGATTTTCTGCCAAAATCTGCCTTATTGTCCATGTGTACAAAGTAGAATCCTGCACCACTCCAGAGAGTCACCATATTTTTCCCAAATGAAATTCTTTTAACTGTGTATGTACTTAGTCTGCAGATTTTTTTTTTTTTTTAAACCTTCCCAAGAACAGTTTTAAAATGTTTTTCCCTTGGCAAAATGGAAATGATGACAACTCTTAGGATGTTGTGCCGCCCATTGCACGAACGTGAGCATAATCTCAAAAGCAGATAGCTTCCGGCTTCCTGTTAGTGGGACCATTTGAGACCATCCGGGTAGTTGGCAGAGAGAAATACAATGCTGTGCAAAAGCAGTGACACCTCAGAGTCTGCAAAAAATTAAACAAAAGCAGTGTAAAAAGATGAAAATGGACATGTCAGTAAGACAAGGTTAAAGGAAAAAGCATTTACAGTGCTTAACAAATTTATTAGACCACCACCCAACGGTTTATACCACAGCTGCCCTGAATTAATTACCAAAATCTTTTTTTGGTTTCTGTAATGGGTAATACACCAGTATTTATAAGTTCCTTAACCGAAATGGTATTTTTAATGCTAAAATATACTGTTTTACAAAAAAACTGAAAAAATAATAAAGTACATTATTATTTCTTGATTAAGATGTCAAGTTAAAGTGATTTACTTGCATTCCTGAACAGAAAAATTTGTTTTAATGGTTGAATGTCATGCTTGATTTTGCGTGTTTTTTTTTTCGGTTATTATGTGTGGGAAAAAAAAGACTATTTAGTTTTCTGTTTGTTATTTGCCAAATAAAAAACAATAACATTTCTTTAGTTTTAAACAAAGATTAGACAAAACAAACATACCAATAGGATATGGCTGAGGCCACAAAACTATCAAAATACTATATATCAAAATGAAAATACCTTTCAATGAGCAGGACACCTGAAGCCACTGGGATAACCACTCACGGCACTGGTTAACACCGAGAATGTCAGAATTGAGTCCTCTTACATAACAAGCCTAGAATGAGGAAAACATTGTGTATTTATAACGCACATAGCCGAGCAATAGACAGTGTTCATCATGTAAATCGTGTTTGCATGCAGAGACACTGACCTGTCTGAGTTCAGAGTCACTGAGCTGGTGAGGGCCCAGTCTGCTGAGGGCCCGGTCCTGCTGCAGCAGCTCCAGGGCGTGGCTGTTCAGCCGCCGGCCGATCAGGAAACCCGGGAGGCGAGGCGTCAGGAAGAGCAGGGGGCTGACGTGCCTCTGATCCACCATGGAGGCAGAAAGAAGAGACAGTGGTGTTCAGGTTGATCAAGCCCTTTGCGTTCAATATCAACTGAATGAACAGTTTGTGTGTGATGTGAGTAAAGACTGGAGCAGTTTCTCTCACCATGTGATCCACGCTCATCCTCTTTATGCCCAGAGGGGGTCCAGAAAACAGGCTTCGAACAGCAAGGATTTCAGACACTTTGGGGTTTGCTCCACTTTGCACCTGAAAATGCACCAAAAGTCATCCGTCAGCTTATCCCACTGTCATGAAATACTGGATACGGGCTCAGCCTACACTTCACCATTTGATTTGACGTGTTTTCACAGACAGGAAGTGACACTGCTAAAGCATTTTTGTCATGATAAAGTATTCCTTTCAACAGAAATTTCTCACACATTCACTTACTTTAGCACACAGGTCCTGAAGGCGACTCTGCAGGGGGCCATCTTTGATCCGGCGGCTCGTATGCTCGAGCACTTTGAGCACTGGCAAGTTGTGCCGGGCCCTGAGGGAATGATACACTCCCCGAAACTCTACCTGTTGCCTGGGAGTCCAGAAGTGGCGGATCAGGAGCTGGCGGGGGAAAAAGTACCTGGCAGTGAACAGGCGGGGGATGACAGCAGAGAGAGAGGAGAGACACATGGATTGATGGGACAGAACATGAGGGAAGATCCAATACATTGTAGGACCCAGTGTTTTATTAAGAGAATGAATGAGTATTTCTTAAAGGCTGTCAACAAGTTCAGAATGCTTTGCTGAATTTGAATCAAAGGATGTCAACTGAAATGAAAAGACGGTTATTTCAAAGTAACTCACATCAAGACAAAAACCAGGTAGTTGGCAAAGGGAGGGATAGATATCATCACCAGCGGGATGGCTTTGATCATGTCTCTGCGAAACTGTGAAACAAACGGCAAGTGAGTGAAGCTGCAACAAGATAATAAACACTGCAGACCTCAAGTGAAACAATGACAAACCATTCAATTAAAAAAAATATTGACAGACTAAAGGAGAACAAACTATTGTTCTCCTTCCTTGTTTTAAACATCACTACCTCTATAAAATGTATTATTATACCTTGCTATGATTGCCATTAACACACATGACCATGTTTATTTCTCACCATATATACTGGAAATAATAGTATGTTGAGAAATCCTTATTTCCCATAATGCCTGTTGCATTGTGTCACAAAAATGACATTTGATTATCTTGCTTTAAATAGTACTAAATAATCAGTGTATTTGCCATTTTCTCTTTTAATATTCCATTTTCCTTATTTAATTTAAAAGGTGTCCTGTGGAGATTTAGACATTTTCATTTCATTTATTTTGTTTATCTTGTTAACATGCAGACATTGTTGACACAATGACCATTCCTGCTGATGGTTTCACACTGTTTCACTGATGTACAGGTGGCAGTAAGATACACAGTAATGCACCAGCAAAGGGAATAAGGGAATAAAAAGACTAACAGATAATCTAAGTGATGCTGGATTTAAAATACTGCATTTGAAAATAGCTGCTGATTAATTTATAATTTATGATAATATAATGTATAATAATCATTGCAGCTGTAATTATATATCCAGTAGCTATAACTCTCCACTGTAATGGTCCAAACCCTCAGTTCAGTGTTTACATGTGGTGAAGTTCAACCAGTAAAGAGACCCACCTGTCTGAGTTTCTCCATCTCCCTGTAGGGCAAATCCTGGAACTTTACTCCACCAGAGGACATCTTAGCTTTTATCCTCCGCACCTCTTTGGCATCTTGGAACAGTAACTTAAACCCTGGAATGATACAATGACAATGATAATGTTTATGATAAGAAAAATATGGATGGAAATCGACTGCATTTATATTGCACTTTTCAACACACCGTCACGCAGACACTGTGCCACCTGGCTGTAGGGTTTGGTGTCTTGTGTTTGACTTTTATGATGCCCATAATGATCTATTTCTGTTGACACTGTCACACAGCTGTAAATAAATTAGATGATTTCTCAATGAAGTCAAAGACAGTGATGGTGTTGTGCTGGACTGCATTATATTCAGAGGTGTTTTTGCGGGTTTACCTTCCACAAAAGTATGGTAGAGCTGATAAAAGCGGGGAAATCTCCTTTTGAGGAAGCCCTCATATTTGGTGTTTGCCCACTGGACATATCGACCAATACCTCGCCTAACTCTGGACGACGAGTAGTGTCTACACAGGGGCAACCTGGAAATTAGAGGAGGTTTACATGAATAACTGAAATCATCATAAAAAGATCATCTATCAGACATTGATTAAAATGCTCCATCCCATTTGTCTCTCTATCAGTCATTAATGAGCGCAGGCTTTCACTGTTTATTTGTGAGAATGCAAAGTGTGTGTGCTTTAGAGATGTATGCCTGGAATCACTGTGTAGTTTGGTTCTGTGCTCAGTTTGTCTGGTTATTTTCTTTCAGGCTAAACGTGGTCTTATTTCATGTTTTTGTCTGATGTGTTTTATGGTGATGTTTTGTTTTATGCAACAGTTCCCATAATCTGAGACAACTGCCAATAAAGGTAACCTTGAACATTGTATAATAACCAGACTGGTCAAAAGAAATAAGCTAATCTTTCCAGCTTCCACATTTTATACAAAACAGAAACTGTTGCAAAGTGTCTGTGAATTTCTGTAGATCCTTTCATAGAATATCAGTTCTTCTCAACATGCACATAATACATTATGTCCTAATCCAGTGTCCTTATGTTTTTAGATGAAGAGTCTTTCCATTTAGATATAATAATCTTTTGGGCGGTTCTTCGTATTAACCCCATGACAGGGAGATCTTCACACAATCTTGTTAATTATACATAGTTTGAAAGCTTTAAGTCTCTTGTTTCTTTCTGTGCAAAGCATTTTTGGATCCACATATCACTGCAACAGCTTTAGACTCAGAATTCAGACTTGTGCCTATGGTCCCAAAGGCCTCTTTTTCCCTTTTATCTGCCAAAAACAGGCGAGGCAAAACCCATGTTTATGCCTCTCTACGTTTGGTTCAGTACCTTGTATACTCTTTCAGATTTTTTTGGTTGTGAAATTCGAAGAATTACCTTTCAAAGGAGAACAAAGTTTTGACTGTCATCAACACGGTTGAAGAGCAGTAAGCTTTTTATTTTGGGTACATTATATCCGGGCTTGTGTACAGTAACGGTGATGTCTGCTAACAGGTTATGGATTGATGGGTGCGTCAAAGACTAAAAAACACAGGTTAGTTATATATAAACAACTCGATTTGTTTAAATGTTTCTTATCAAACGTCAAAGCCGGCTGAGCGGTTATCCAGACAGGTAGCTAGCTTAGCGGGGGCTCAGGTGAGACGTGAGTAAAACAAAGAGAGAAGTCGAGGACGGATGAACCTTTAAGAGCTTTAGACATACCTGGACTGAGAAGCCACGTAAGGAGGATAAAGGCGAGTTGTTGTCCTGTTTGTCCTGAGGCCACACAGTCGGACCAAAGACAAATGGCTACACAGGCTCGCACAGGACAGCGCCATGTTTGATACGGTGCGGCGCCGCTGCTTTACCGTAATGACGCTCATATACAGCCAAGCCCAAAAGCCGCTGAGTTACCGTAATCACGGCTGCGTTGCGCATCGAGCAAAAGAAGGCAACTTCAAAGGGGCCACAGGGGCCACGGGTTTACTTCACATCACGTTAGTCTACATAATCTATTTGTACATTTGATAGAAAATGTCACCCCTGAAGTAGAATATCAGCTCAGACCCTCTTTCAGAGTCACCCTGTGTCAAAATCTAGTTTTGGGAACTTCATTGTTTTACTTTATATTGTTCTTGTTCTTGTAAGAATGCAACCAACAATAATTTTCATCAACACATCTATTTATTTTCCCCTTTTTTTCTGTATACAAAATGTTATAAAGCACACATGCACATCATTATTCCTTGAGTTTTGCCACCTTTGACTGAGTGACGGAGTCACGTGATTTCATTTTAACAAATGAATAACGTGATTTGAATTCAAACAAAGTGAGAGGCGGATGCACGGTGAGTGGTTTTTTTTTTTTTTTTTTTTTTAAAGCTTGGTCCAGAGCTGGAGGCCGGACGAGAAACAAAAGGTTCAGGAAATGTTCAGTTTCGTGGCGACACTTACTTTTCTGTATTTAAAACACTCGTTAAAAACTGTACAGCCGTAATATATCTTCGCTCTGTCGGGTAATATTCGTTTTACAAGCTAGGCAGCCACGTTTTTTTTTTGTTTGTTTGGTTTTTTTTTTTTGCTAGCAAACCTGGCTGCGAGCCAACTTTATCCAGGAAAGTTTTTGTCCAACTGGTCGGCTCTGTATAAGTTTGTGTTAATAGAAAAATCTGCCATTTGCTTGACTCGACCGACCTTTAAATATTGCATCAGTTTGAATGTAAGGATTTGATCCTCGGGGCCTAAGTTTAAACCATCCAGATGAAACGTATGTAAACTGTGGTGCCTGAGGCATTCAAAGGGCGAATCGCACGTAATGGAAAATGTGGCACACCTGTTTGATTGCCTGCAGAGTTGCACAGAATCCTGCAGATTCTTTATCTGATAGGTTGTCATGGTTCTGCATTAAAATAAAAAAAAATACTGCATGTACATTTAACAGCCTGTCAGTATTTCTGTTTAAATTGTTTTTGCATTCCAGGCTGACCTTAATCGTGTCTTTGACCTTCCCAGTTGACCCATTTGGGTTGTCCTCAGTAAGTCCCAGCGTAGAGATGTCAACCACCATCAGGTTCGGAACCTCTAGCGGCCCGTGCAGGACTGCTGCTGCTGCTGAGAGAGCACAGGTGGCAGAGGAAACTGGTAAAACTAAACACATCCCTTCACATTTTCAGCAGCTTAAATGATTTAGTAACTCTCAGTGGTGTTGAACGTGACTACTGTTCTCTGATTTTTAAAGATGAGAAAGGCAACTGTGACCCGGACCAACTCTTGCAGTGCCCTTTTGACAGGAACCACCAGATCCGGGCTTGCCGCTTCCCGTACCACCTTATAAAGTGCAGGAAGGTGAGTTGAGCACTGGTTTTACTGCAACTAATGCTGAAATTAACAGGTATGGAAAAGAGTGCAGTTTAGTTACACTGGAAACATCTTCTCTTACAGTGTGGATTATTTTATACTCAGTTGCCAGTTTATTAGGTACATCCAGCTAAACTTAATGCAGTCTAACAGCAGTCCTGCAATAAACTCAAATAAACTATATTAAAGAGGGAAGACTAAATATTGGGAACAAATTTGAATCAACACCTTCCTAAAAGTTTGAACACAAAACATTATAATCTTGTAAACATGTAACCTGCAAACAGCAGTTTGACAAGTTTATCATGTCTTAAGTATTTAGCAAATAAATCATAACCAGTAAAAGTCAATTTGCAGATCACAGATATGCAGTAGTTTCATTAACTAAACTGTAAAGTGTATCACACCCTGTATTACATCCAGTTTGGGACACACTGTTCAGCTTACCTCTATCTCTTACTGATGCAGAATCATCCGAAACTGGCCAGTGAGCTGAAAACCTGCCCTTTTAATGCTCGCCACCTGGTCCCCAAGCATGAGCTGACACACCACACTGAGACCTGTGAGGACAGAATATCTGTGGACTCTGAGCATGGTGAGATTTTCACTTGATTATCTCCTCCTGTATCCTGCAGATTTCGTGCGTGTGTGCATGTGTGTACAGTGTTTCTGAGTTTGGACTACTCTACTCTGTTTACAGCTGGAAGCACAAATGGACATTGTAAATGGCAGGTTCCAGTCAGTACCTGGATAAACCCAAACATGACTGAGGACTGGGACAAAGGTATGATTAATAACCAAAGCTTCATGTTTTTACACTTCGGTTTTTGTAGGTTTAAAAAAAAAATGTATATTGTTAATTGGAGAGCTTTACAGGAGCTGATAGGTGCATTTTGTTCCCTCTGCACAAAGCTACGATAGCTATTTCCCCCATGTCCTGTATAAATATTTTAACTGACACTTCCTTTTAAAGTGTGAAAGATTCAGTGTAAAGTGTCTAAAGACATATTGTTTTTCTTTCCCAGTGTACTCTGAACCCACTGATTTTCAGTGCAGTGTCTGTTAAAGGTAACACAGTGTTATGTTTTGCAGAGGCTGATGATGCTGCTACTCCGTTTGTGTGGGGTGTAAACACAGCCTTGCATCGAGAGTAAGTAGTTTGCTCCTCAACTCCGCCTCACCTCTTTTCACTCTTCTGTGCATATTTTCTTTGCTCTTTAACTGTTTTTTTTTTTTTTTTTTGTCTTGTCTCTCTGCAGGCTGGAGATGAGGCCTACCAACAATCTTGGCCCGAGTTTCAGAGTACCCAATACGCTCCCATGGTCGGCGTATAATCCATAATTTGTTCTTACTGTATATCCAAATAGATGTTTAATGTAGGCCTCTTGTATGTATGCATGCATGGATAATCTCCTTTTAAATTTACTCTTAAATGTTGGTCCACTTAAAGTTTTTAATTTGTTTGTACTGTATCTAAATTTTCTCATATTGGATTTAGGTTGCAGAGACCTCATTTTCAGTCACGCGATGTGGCAATTAACCTAAATGCAGAGCATAGTGACATTTGAGTGGCATGTACACACAAGCGCCTCATTTTTCTTTTCCTGCATTGTCTTGCATTAATCCCTGCATCAGTAACAAATGGCATTGTTGAAAATCGTGTTCTTGTTATATTAAAGGTATAATTTAGGATGACAACGAGCAGTGGTGGAAGAATTAACCAGATTCTTGAGTAAAATTATACATTCAATGTTAAAATATTCAGTTACAACACTGAAAAGAAGAACGTGTTTAGTTCAGCAGTTGGTCAAAGGCTTAAAACAACAGGTCATGTACTAATTGTTGATGACAGGTGTAAAAATAAAAATAATCTGACACAAGATACTAGAGCAACACACATTGTGAAAAAATAAATATGAATAATCAAAAAAAGTTATGATAAATATCCAAAAAAAATGCAATTAAAGTTAAAAAAGGAAAAAATTTAAATGAAAAGCAGACACGCACACTGCGCATTCAGATTTTATGATAATTTACAGTAGAGAAGGGTTCAGTCCATCTTGAGGATGCTCTTTCCAAGCAGGGGAGTAACTGTTTAACTGTGTCGTTGCATGGCCACTGGACGGCGCTATGCGTCTGTTCTTTGCTGAATCACTGACTGTGCCTACTTCTCAGTCCTTTTGATACGTAATTATTTTGATTTGATTATCTCCTTTTGATTCAAGTAGCTCCTCCTGGTTATCAAAGGTTTTTTAACATGGACACCTTCCAGGCACAAAGTAAAAGATCTGGCTGTTGACATGAATTTTTATGTCGAGAAAATTCTCCAGGTGAAAGGAGAGAACTCAAAGTGAGGAGTGAGTGTCGGGATAATCCCCGTGTGAGGGCCGCCTGCCAGCACACTGTCATATCTAAGTGGCATTATTGATTTCATGTGATGACTGTCTATTTTAGTTGTGGCTATTATTGGAAGTGTTTAGACGGGCTCTGTGCTGCCCTGTCACCATCTGTAAGGATATGACTCCTCAGGACAGTACGTGCAGAACCTCCATACAGGACCCTCGTATCTGTCGAGGAACCACTGCCTCCTCTTAGATGTTCTGTGTATACACCGGGCGAGCTCGTTCTGAACTTTTGAACCTGTCACTGATTGGGCTTAAATGTCATATCATCCCCTTTAAAATCCAAAAACAAAGAATGTTAATTGCTGTCCAGCAGAGCTCACAGTCCCATGTAGGAACTTATGCTGCCAATTGAACATGACTTGATCTGTGACAGGAGTTTAAAAAAACAAAAACAAAACCAGTGACATAAATAGCTCCTCAGATGTTTTCAGATTTTTAAATACTGTGAGTGTTTATGTCTGATATTTCTTGAATATTTTTGGAATATGATTTTTTTTTCTTGACATGGAAAAATGGTCAGAAATGTAGTGTAGTGTATCCAATGCTCCGTCCACTGGTCTCTCATCAGACATAAATCAGAAATTTGTAAGGCCCTTAATCTGTTTAAGTACATGAAAGGGAGGTATTTTATGTTTCACAATGACAGTTGTGGAAAAAGTATTCCGATCAATTATTTAGTACCTAAAAAGGCATGGCAAGGCAAGTCTATTTGTAAAGCACCTTAAAACAACAAGGCAATTTTATGTGGTTTATATAATACATAAGAAGGCAGCAAGACAAGATATAAAAGAAACACGAGCACATATAAATAAAACTAATACTAAAAATACTCCACTATATGTGAATCCTGTGTTCAAATTTGTTTTTATTGTATAAAAAGTTCACATAATGCAAATATCCCCTCAGTGTTTTATTATTCCGTTACTGGATCATTTTTATTGATACATTAATATGTAAGAAGTACTTGCATATTAGCTCTATATACTTTATGGTATTTTAATTTATAATATTATATACATACAAAATTTGCCTCTAAAATGTGATGGAGTCGAAGCATAAAGTAGGATAAAACGGAAATATACAAGCAAAGTACTAGTATACCAAAGCTGTACTTAAGTAATTTTTAAGTAAATACTTAGTTACTTTACACCACTTTATTAAATGTCAGATTGTCTCATCTCAAGTGAGAGGTTTATAATTTAAATGTAAGATGGGGTTTGTTCAATGCCTAATGCTGTATTTTCTACCAAGATGCCAGACCAGACCATTTTCCTCTAAAATCGTCTCATTGTGGATATTGATCGGCAATAAAACATCACTGATTGAAACCTTTCCCCCATTTTGGCAAGAAATCTAATGCCAAATCCATATTTATACCCCTGCCAACCAGCAACATAAAATGAAATTGAATAGCTCTGGTACATCCTGTTACAGAGTGTCCAGTACAAGACACTAGCGAAGAAAAGAACTCGCCAAAGCTGATACTGACTTAAGACTAACTTCTTTCCTTCTCCCCTTCATTTAAATACTTTTCTAAATATAGGTTTTTAAGGTGACATCAGCCTACAAGACACCAACATATATTATCGCGCTGGTTCTGAATTTCACTTCATATCTATCCCCACAGGATAGATTTTTAAAAATTTATTTTAACAACAAATCTTGCAATCACATCACACCGCTCTGATTTTGTTGGGTGAAGACTCTGAAGTGTTTGAAAGGCTCAGGTGTACGTTCAAGATAATGCATTCTGGCTCATTTGTGACACAGCAATGAGTTAATATGACACTGCTGGTCTCATTGAGATGTGACCCCGGTGAAAATTGTCACAGTGGACGCTCTCTGCAAACAAGTTTCAGGCACGCACCCCAGGCTTGTCGCCTGCAAGTGAAACCAAAGCCTCTCTGTCGGTCTTGTTTTATAATTGTGACATTCTCATGTTCTCACAGACATAAGAGTCCTGTACAATGTGTGGTGGACAGTTTGAGCTCTGGAGCTGGCCTCTAATCCTGTAACTCTGCCTGAAGCTTGTGATCCTCCATTATCACTGGCATTTCATACTCCACTCAAACGAGCCGCCTTCAGGTTTCTCTCGCTCTCTCCAGTCAGTCTCCACCGTGGCAGGTTTTGAAAATCACAAGAGAACTGTCTTATATCGGTATCAGAATAACATCACCCGTATAAGTTCTGTAGTCAGAGTGATGGTGACTTTATCCAGCTGCTCTTGTTGCACAAGTCCTACATTAGAAAGGTTATCAAGTCTTCCAGCTCAAATATTAAGTTACGTTACAACACCAGAAGGAGAATTTCAGAATCTGTAACTCAAGAGAAGCATGAGACCAGCTGGTTTCTGCTTCAGATAATTTAGCCGAAAGTTACTTATAAATTCGAGAGCAAAATCTATTCTCACTGTTTAATATAATATTGGATCAGATCAGGATCACCACAGTCCAACTACAACAAATGTACAGGAATACAGGAAAAATACAGGAAACACTTAACACTGCATTTTATCTGTGCTGGTACCAGTTTACAACAAAGCGAAACTAAATTTTGAAGGATTTCTAAGGTGCAATTCTTCATGACCAGGCAACCTAAACCTAACGCATAAGCATATCTTACTATTCACTGGGCAAAATGCATTGGGCATTGCATGGCTGCTGTCTTCAGACTAACACATTCAAGTGTAAGTGACCCTTCACCCATTAAAAACAGCAAAAGATAAATGGCAGCAACCAACACTGCGGCTTCCTTGTCAACCACAGATCCATGGGCGAGTAATGTTGGTGGCATGGAGACTGTAAAAAACCCTAGAAAATAAAAAAAAATCCAACATGAACAAATGGACAGAAACGGAGCAGCTTAGTCTGATTATCAAATCTTTTTCTTTGCCTGTGTGTTTTCTCAGATCATGCCTGATCCTCACTGCTCAGCACCTGTCCCATGTTTTTAGGGATGGCAGTGTTGACTGCTCAGTCCACCACTTTGGTCCACCTTTCATCCAGAACCATCATCAGGTCAAAACAATGTCTCCACAATGTCAGTGACAGGTTGTCTTTTGTGCTCTTGCTTGATTCCAGCCTATGGTCCTTCATCCTATTGATTTAATCACTCTTGTTCAACAGTAATTGATCCTGAGCCTTTGTATTCCTGCTGACTTCATCTGTTTTGGATTATTATGGTGGATCATAGAGGCCCACGTGCTCATCATCTATACATAATCTTTTATTGGCCTGACTTGCAGTGGTTTTACCGTAACATTTACTTCATGCAGAACAAGATGTACATTCAGGTTCTCATGAACATGCATGCATGCATGCCGGTGAGACTGTGGCACTTTACAATGATGAAGTAGTTGGGGTTACTTGAGACTGGACTGGGAATTTCGCCGGCTTCTAAAATGAGACCAGTACATAACTGTGAGGGAGGTGGACGGGGGCACATTTTTCAGAGGTATGTTCTGATCTGTTGCCCAAAGAAGACTCAGGCTTACAGGCAGCTGGCACAGCAGGATACTCAGCACTGCTAAACAACTGAAGAATAAACAGTAGACCAACTTACTTAATACAACATAATAAATACAGTTGAGTCATTGTTTAACAATAAAAATCTGCTGTCAAACCTCAACTGCAGATACTTCAAATATAGGTATCAGTATACTGAGCAAAGATGAGCAGAGCAGTTGAAATATGCAGTTCCACATTTTATTTCATGTTTGGCTGCAGTAAAATATAACTGCTGAATATGTAAAAACAATAAGCTCAAAATAAAATTACACTTTCACAGACTGTAGAATACAATTCATGTGGCACTAACACCTGAAGGCTTAAAACAGATTCACAATATTTTACACACAAGTCCAGTATATAACTGATAGACTGTACTGGATGATACACAGTATATTAGCTGCTCAATGTCTATTCATGATACATGAATGATACTGTTAAATAATTCTGTAGGTTTAACCTACTTTTTTTTTTTTAATCACCAAATACATATGGTGGCATTAAACATAAACCAATCTGGAGCCCTGAGTGATTCACGCTTCAGATGTCGATGTGTGTGGACTCACAACAACAGTTTGGGGGCTGGAAAGTCTGTGATTCTGTGAAATAATTTGCTTGGCCATTTTAAATATTGGAGCAAAAGATATGACAATAATGCTTTGAGGAATTTAGAAAAAGGTTACTGTTACTAAAAAGAAAATTCTATATCCTTGAAATGAAGGTGAAGATATGATTTGTATTCAATTTTTAACAGTGTGGAAAGTTCAGTCATCTTCCCTCCATCAGAAATGCTGCCATTCATGGCACCACGTATGTAAACAGTCAGTTTTTGGTCCATGAACTGGCCTGTCTAATTCCATCTGGAGAGTACACAATGTCCCCAAAAAACAAATTAGTGAGAGTATTATTTGATGCTCCCAGATACATGTTGCTTCCACAAGATTAATAACTCATTCATCTTATAATTGAGGAGAAGCCCTTTCCCTGTGGAGCTGCAGAATCCCTCAGGATTCTTCTTCTTAACTTCTTGTAATTTCAGTTTATACTACCTGACGTACGAGCACTCAGCCTGTCCTCTTTGAAGTTTCAACCAAACTCCAGATTTTATGTCACGGATAGTCAATCTCCCATCTCACACTAAAAATGGAAGTGCATCCATGACGATTTTTTCCATGATCGGTGGTGGGGGAACAAGACCTTCCAATTTAAGGTAAAAGATTCGGTGAAGGCCTTGAGTGCACAGAGTCCTGAGCTCAGGCAGCTTCCCGAGAAGTCTGGACAAATAATTGGGCCGCAAGGAGTCAGAGCCGCAGCCAGAGACGTGATCTTTAAGGCAGGTGATGAGCTGGTTCTGCAAGTCCTCCACACGTTTTGGCTCCTTAAGACCATGTCGGTCTGCAGAGGAACAATAAGAGACATGATAAGCATGAGCCTTACACTTCATTATTATGACTTCAACCAAATAACACACATTGATATTTGTCTGTAAACTCTGAAAACAGGTCTATCTATTGTTTCATTCATATCTATTGTATTTATTGTTTATTGTTTGTTTTGATTTTAATGAGGTGTAAAAAGACCAGCTATATCTGGAAAATCTTTATACAAAACATAAACTATATATGGTTGAATACTACACTGCTAAAGCCGACGTGTTGGCAGTGTTAATGCTGCTACGCTGCCAAACTCCTTGGCTTTAAATTTTAACCTTCATTGTGGTTATGTTTAGTCTGCTGTGATATATGACATCTTCTCCACCCTATGTTGAAGTCGTGTTACATTTTGTTACACACCTGTTGTGTCAATCCTATGTTGTGTAACTGCATCATATTATTCAGACCAGTGAAACAAGATTCCCTGTGTGAACTGTTCTCCTTGCTGAATAAAAGTAACTGTTATCCTGATTTAGAATAGAATAGCCTTTATTGTCATTGAACAATGTCCAACGAAATTACAGTGGCACATTCCCTCTAAGGTGCTTATGTAATAAATACAAAATGAAAGAATATACGTATAAAGATAAAAAATAAAAATCTATCAAATATAAAAAAAATCCAAGTAGATGTCTCTGAATCATATTGTGGAAAAAAACTATTTAAAGCCCAATACGAGTGAGGCTCTTACCAGTGATTATGACCAGGGCTGTGAGACAGGAGAACGAGGAAATGTCTAGTTTCATGCGAAGGAGGCTTTGAGAAAACTTCAAGATGGAGTTGATCCAGTCCCCAAAGCTTCGGACACATTGCATTTTGTGAAGCACAGCCCCATTGCAGAAGATGAGCTTGTCCATTTCAGGATTGGATCTTTGAAAGAAAATAGAAAAATAGTTTGGTTGTTATGTAATTGTATAAGAAGCTTGTCATAGTTCCATATTGCTATTATTTCAATCTGTTGTAAAGGTTTTGTGGGAGGCTGCACTCACCGATATGCAAGACGGAGGATGAAGAGTTCAACAAACGCAGACTCCAGCAGCAGTTCCTGGTCTTCTGAGCAGAACTCAGAGAAACCAGGGATGCTCTTCGCCCACTTCCTGATAACTTCCATGGAGGCCATGAGAAGGTCGTAAAACTGTTTAACGTCGCTAGCATCCTCTTTCTGGTTTGGGCTGACTTCTGTCTCGTCATACTGAAATTACACCAGAGAAGTTCAGAGAAGACAGTCAAATGAGCAATAAATTATTGCAATGAAGAACGGGAAAAGGAGCAATGTTTCTTCTTTTTTTCCTACCTTGGAATAATCCAGATTCCCAATGCCAGGGTTTGAGTCAATTTGCGCCCTCACAAGTGAAGCAATCATGCTCACAGGAGACACAGTGGTCGCCACATCCTGGACGACTTTAGGCTTGGAAGGCAGGCGACCTCTTCGTCCTTTCAGACTGTCCTTTCTCACAACTGGAAGAATGGTCACGTATATGTTAATATCATTTCATCCTAATAATTCCACACTGTTTCTTCTGGGTTTGTACTGAACTCACCTTCCCTGACCATGCCTACAGCTAGACACTTCTGGAAACGGCAGAACTGGCATCGATTCCGCCTTTTCTTGTCCACAGGACAGTCCTTGCTGGCGAGGCAAACATACTTGGAATTTTTTTGCACTGTGCGCTGTGAAATTTAAAAGAAAGAGGAATTATTGTAAAAACTCCTCTAAGGACCCAATCACTTGAGGAGTACCTCAAGGTCACATTTTAGAGCCCATTTTATATGCTCCATGTGGTGGTTCTGTAGTGAAAAGTTTCTATCTTCAGCTGAGGAACGTCCATCCTCTCTGTCAGCGATACGAAGACTGTTACCACACCATTAATCTCCCCAAAAACGGGGTTATTGTAACTCACTGTACCTGAGTATTGGACAGTATCTTTGTTTCACCTGCAGCCGGTATAGATTGCTGCAGCAAGACTCCTAACTGGTACCAGAAATAGAGACGAGTACTAGGATCAACTAGCAGCAGTACAGCAGCCAAACAGTCAGCTCCAAATCTTTGGAATAGTCTTTCACTTTAAATCAAACATTCCCCCTCTACTGACACTTTTAATTCAGTACTCAAGACATGTGTTTTCAGTGGCCTTTGGTTGCTCTTAGTGGTCTCAGTATTTTGGTATGGTAGGTTTTATTCTGTTTTTCATTTAACATTTTTGCATCTATTCAATATTTCCCTGTATCTTCTTATTGCCATTCATTATTTTCTTTTCTATTATTTGTGCTTTTACTACTGATGTCATGTTACTCATTATGCTATTGTTGTGCCTTTAACTAAAATGGATAAAGCATTTTGGTCAACTACAGTTGTTTTAAATGTGCTAGAAAAAGAAACTTGATTTGATTTTAAACTGTCTCAAAACATGGAGTTAGATTATACATTTTCCCCCATCTTCTTATTGAAAATGTGTGTATTTCTAAATAGGGGAGTTGTCTATATAGAGAAGTCTGATTTTATTACCTTGAAAAATCCTTTGCATCCCTCACAGGTGCGAACCCCGTAGTGCTGACAGGAGGCCTTGTCCCCACACACAGCACAGTAGCCCTCATTTCCACTTGGGCTTTTTAATTTGGGCGATAATCTTCCATCCAGCTGGTCATTGCCATCAAGGCTACATGCGTGCTCCATCAACAAGCCAGGGAAGGTCAGTGCAGATGGGTGAGGATGGGTCAAAGTGAAAGGGTCCTGGTCTCGTA
This sequence comes from Toxotes lorentzi, assembly GCA_037833715.1. Taxonomy (NCBI): domain Eukaryota; kingdom Metazoa; phylum Chordata; class Actinopteri; family Toxotidae; genus Toxotes; species Toxotes lorentzi. Next base: position 20,690,942 of record JBBMJY010000012.1, read on the forward strand.
AGTGTGGTTGACCCAAATGAGACATGTCCTCCACGGACCCTGAACCAAATGTGAAGAAAGAGGGCACGTGTGGCACTGAGGTCTCCTCAGATGCCCAGTATCCTGGACTGGGTGAGTATGGACCAAAGGCTGAATCCCAGGTGGATGTATGCTGACTCTGGAACCCGGGAGTTGAAGGAGACGAGGCTGATGCGGGGCTGCCAAAATAATCTGACCCACCGGGGGACAGAGCCTCATCCGGGTAACTCAGCGTGAATGTTCCAGGGTAGCAGCTGTAAACCTGGAGGTCATCCTGCTTGAATGGGGTCTCCTGGCCTGTTGACGGAGCAACGTGGGCAGGAGCTGCAGTGAACTGGCATGAATATGCGTCAAAGTCACCCACGTTAGTGCCCACCAGAGAGCTGATGCTTGGCAGGGGTGGAGCGGCGAGGTGGTCCCGTGGGCTGTTTGTATCCACAGCCAACCTGGAGATAAAGTCTGTGCTTTGAAGCTCTGAGCTGCCAAGGCTGTTCTCATAGGGCTGAGATCCATGCTGGGGGTGTATGCAAGTCATGGCTGTAAGACTGAAAAAGAAGCAATGAAAAATATTAGAGCCAAACAAGCTTGTTTTTCAGGTCTCACAACTTCAAGCCATAACCAGTTAACCTGCAAAGGGTCCATAGAGTGAAAATGAGCAGCTTGGCCTTCATTTTTTTCCCTCACTGCGTACCATTTACAGTATTTCTGTGTAGGAATATTATATAGAGCCAGGTTGGCCATGCGGTAGTCCAAACTTTAAAATTATAATAATGCAATAATGCCAGTGTGTGCATCCTCACTTTACAGCATACTTTTCCCCCGGAAGCATCTGAAACTTTTGCACAGGACTGTACACCTAAGCTTTCAGACTCATCACCCAACAAAATTACATAATGTATGTGAGGTGACTGCAAGGTTTTGTTGTTTTAAAAAATATTTACAGATTTTTGTGGGTTCTACACAATGCTTGGAATAACCTAGCTGCCAAGCTTGAAAAACTGTGGTCACACTTAATATTGATTGGATTTGTTTTTTTGTTTTGGTTGTTTTTTTCCCCCTGTATTACTGCACTTTGTATGAAGTTTTTTTTTTATTATTATTGCTATTCATGGCATTATTTTTGAAAACATCTCCACTTTACTTTCAGTCCTTAAACTTTCTTTTCCAGTAGGAATGGATGACAAAACACAACACAATGTTTACTGTAGTTTTATGTCGCATACCCACATCTCACACATCTAAATATAACTTCAAATACTTTACTTTCTTGTCAGGACATGAAGAAGGAGCGGCTGCTTTCTGCCCTTTTTAAAGTCCTTTTAATGCCCCGGTGTCAGTATCGCTTTAAGAGTAAGTCAAGTGTATTAAAATAAAAAAATAAATAAAAACTTCTTACCTCTTGAGGTTGCCTACAAGTGTTTTGAACTGTGTGTGATCCACGAACGACCGCCAGTCATCTTCAGTGTTTCTCAGTTGAGGAGCGGTCCCTCCGCGTTTCACCTCGAAAGCGCTTTTATACGGCCAGCGTGCCGAGCCCATGACGCCAGAGAAAGCGTTCCATACAAGGCTACGCGGTGGGCGGGGAGATTTCCAGCCTCCGGCCAATCAGGCGAGAGTAGCAGCTAGAATGACGCACTACGGGATTCCGTTGACGCGCGTACGGCCGAGAACCGCCGACACACGCACGCACACGCGCGCACACGCTACACAACCAGACAGCTGAAAAAAAAGTCAATAAAGCCGAATTAAATGTGGTATTTTTAACAGGCAGAGGCCAGTTTGCGCAAAAGTTATTAAATTACATAACTCAACACAAATACCTCTTTGTTGCATTGTAGTGAGTTTTGCTGATAAAATGGAAAAACATGATTTCATAATGTATAAACAGGAAGCCACAGATGTTTTTCTGTTTCTGGGAGTTGCCTTATGGTAAAAGTGAGGAGAAATACTGTGAAACAGTGCATTTTTAAAGAAAAAAAAACTATATTTGGTCTGTGCCAAAGAAAAGATAATGATTTAACAAAAAAAAAAAAAAAAAAAAAAAAAAAAAAAAAAAAGTCCCTCCCCCTTTTCGGTCTCTTTTTTTTTTTTGGTTCCCCCCCCCAAACCTTTCCCTCTTCCCCCGGAATCTGGGGGAGCACCCCACTTTTTCAGC